>PITA01016370.1:10597-46937 GCA_004023965.1 Spilogale gracilis
GGGGGGGGCGGCATTGACTGTTGGACTCTTTTTTTTTTTTTAAGATTTTATTTATTTGAGAGAGAGTGTGTGCAAGTGCATGGGAGAGAGAGAAGAGGGAGAGAGAAAGACACCACAGCACAAGCACAAGCAGGGTCAGCGGAAGGGCAGAGGAAGAAGGCAACTCCCTGCTCAGCAGGGAGCCGGATCTGAAACTTGCTCCCAGGATTCTGGGATCATGGCCTGAGCCAAAGGCAGGGCGATGCTTAACTGACTAAGCCACCCAGGCACCAAGAGTATCAGACTCTTGACTTTGGCTCAGGTCCAGATCTCCATGAGTTGAGAGGGAATCCAGCCCCATGTTGGGCTCCCAATCACTGGAGAGTCCGTTTCTCTCCTCTTCATACTCCCTCTGCCCCTCCTCGCACTCAGGCACTCTCTCTTCTCTCTCGCTAAGATAAATAAATAAATCTTAAAAAAAAAATAAAAAGACACAATTTTATTTTGGGGGCAGTCATGTGGAGATTCCACATGTTGTGGTTGAAACATAATATTGGGGGATACATGAAAACATGAGAGTCTCCAAGGAAATAGTAACAGAAAGACATTGTTGGAACTCTATTGGATAAAGAAAAGTTAAAATCCTTTTCTATGAAATCAGGCTTGAACTTCACAAAAGTTGAAGATAAATGGACCAGGATATTTGACAAAGAGTTCTACATTGGAAGTATCTTATATAGTAAAAGACAATTTAAAATCTGTCACTTTGGTACTCTATAACTAATCATTTCAAAAGCTTGTAACTTTCAAAAATAAATGAAATCCAAAGAGCTCTTCCTCCTTTATAAATGTAAAACTCACCCCTATAGACAACCTAATCAACACATACTTCCCTCCCTCCTCCAAAAGTCACTCTTCTTAGCTATAAGAACCAAGAAAATAAAAAAATAAAAAAATAATTAAAAAAAAAAGAACCAAGAAAATCACAACATTCTGCTAAGACAAAATACACGGTGGGGGGAAAAATAGCAGTAGTAGTACTAGTAATAATCTGTGTTGTATTTTTAAAAATGTTATTAATGAGGGGTGCCTGGCTGGCTCAGTTGGTGAAACATGTGACTCAGGGTTGTGAGTTCAAGTCCCGTGTTGAGTGTAGAGATTATTTAATAAAATCTTTAAAAAGAAGAAGAAGAAGAAGAAGAAGAAGAAGAAGAAGAAGAAGAATGCTATCAGTGAGAACTAATTCTAAGTAAAACAAGAAACAACGCACTTGGGAAAACTTGCATGTTCTATGTTTCAGTCTATACAGCAAAAGGAAAGTAAAAGTCTAATCAAGATTTCAATGAATTTAGGCTATTGGGTCCAATTTGGATAGCTATAACGAAATATCTTTTCTTTTCCTAGCTGCCAAGTGTTCACAATTATCTGGAAAATTCATTCAGTGTATTCATCAAGTATTTATTGGGCAATGCCCTCTTCCCAGGGAGAGTTTGCAATCTCACTGTGAAGACAAAAAGAACTTAGGTGAAACACTTACCACATAAGAGAAAAACATACCGCATGGAAAGAGAGGCTGCAATGGCTTCAAAGGTTCTATTTCGAAAAGGGACCAATGGGCATGCCTGGGTGGCTCAGTCGGTTAAGGGTCTGCCTTCAACTCGGGTCATGATCCCGGGGTCCTAGGATTGAGTTCCCCATTGGGCTCCTTACTCAGTGGGGAGTCTGCTTTTCCCTCTGCCTGCAACTCCTCTTGCTTGCTCTCACGCTCTCTGATAAAAAATTTTAAAAAGTCTTTTAAAAAAAGAAAAGAAAAGGGAAGGACGGCCCTGGAAGCACAGAGGGCAGAATGAGCACTGCAGGTGTTCCCACTGGCCAAGTTTCCATTCACAATGGCACCTGGTGGGCTCCAGCTGAATAAGTGTTTTCTAACCATCTTCTCCTTTGCTGTCATCCCAGACAGCAAGTCACTGCTGTACTCATTTCAATGTAGCAGTTTGCAGCACTGGTGTTTTCTGTACTCCCAATGGATAGGTGTCACCTTGGGAGTGGAGAGGTTTGCTTTTTCTGGACAGATAAGATGGTTTGGGAACGATGCTCTCCCTCCTTCACTGGAAGCTGACTCTCTTCATTCTTCTGTGTGTAAGTATAAAGTCCTGTTGATGTTGTCAAGCTCCTGGCAAAGAAGGCTGCAAGATCACACCTAATTAAAGGAGCCTAAGGAATGATTCAATTGGTAAAAGGGGGTTGGGAAAGTTGTGATCGTCCACAAGGTCCTGAACAGATCAGTCATCTCGGTTCAGCCCAGCCAGAAACAGGAACTTGGTGCACATTCCAAGAAAGACATGAGCTTTGAAACAGGAAGTGAGGATGCTTCTGCTGGTAAGGCAATTGTGTGATAAACTGATAAACTGGCCTCCAGAAGGAAAGAGCGATAACTTTCATTGAGGCCGCATATGGCCACCAACAACACCAGACCTGCCTCTGAGATTACAATATTATACTTACTATAAAGTTTCACTGAAAGGTAAGACAATCAGAGACCAAGGTGGTGGAAGGAGTTCTGCTCGACACAGTAAACTGCAGAAATAGGAACAAGGACTCTATGACCAACAAGCTATGTATCACCCATGCTAGGTCTAGAGGTTTTGCCTCCCATGACAAGTGTAATTAGTTGGCAGTAAGTGTTTAAAGTGGTAGAAGAACAAGTCTGAGGTCCAAACTGGGTTCAGTGAGACAATAAGCCTGGACTGGCCAAAGAATGTTTACTGTTGGGGCGCCTGGGTGGCTCAGTTGGTGAAGCCACTGCCTTTGGCTCAGGTCATAGTCCCGGAGACCCAGGATCGAGCCCCACATCGGGCTCCCTGCTCGGCGGGAAGCCTGCTTCTCCCTCTCTCACTCCCCCTGCTTGTGTTCTCTCTCTGGCTGTGTTTCTCTCTGTCAAATAAATAAAATCTTTAAAAAAAAAAAAAAAAGAATGTTTACTGTTGGTAAAGGCAAGAAAAGAGTAGCACGGCGCCATAGCTGAAACTCACCAGCCTCTCAGCGGGGATTGGTTAGGGCACCACTGACAGACTGGACAAAACCTTCTACTTTCTCTCCCTCCTGAAAGCCCAATAAAATGACAACAACGGAATTCTTTTCCTTAATGTATAAACCCAAAAGGACGGAGAGAATGGAAAAAGAGAAACTAGTAAACCATTTTGGTGGGGTGAGGGGAAGCCAAGAAACAACATGATTTTACCATGGTATCTCCATGATGCTATATAATTAAAGGCAGTTAGACTGTCTGCGAGGAGAAGGGGGAGCTAAAATAAAGAGGACTAGAAGCTTCTTTAAAAGGCAGTTGGAGGGCGTAGATTAAAGCCTCTGCCTTTGGCTCAGGTCATGATCTCAGGGTCCTGGGATCGAGGCCCACTTAGGGCTCTCTGCTCAGCAGGGAGCCTGCTTCCTCCTCTCTCTCTGCCTGCCCCTCTGCCTACTTGTGATCTCTCTGTCAAATAAATAACTTAACTAACTAACTAAATAAATAAATAAATAAATAAGGCGGTTGGATGTTCCCTATCCTCTCAGCCATTCTGAGCAGGTAAGTGATAGCCTTCTTCCTATCTTCGCAAAAACACCTGGAGTTTCTTCCCCACCTCCTCTCCAAGCGGGGGTCTCTGGAATGGGGTACATGAAGGCACAGCTCGGGTGTTCTACTAGAAACACCACAGAGTGGGGGCTTATGTGGACATGGGATGCTGAGATTTCCAGCCTTCTTCTCTACCTAGCTCCCAGATCACCAGGCTCTCCACTACCATCCAGGAAAAAGAGTAGAAGAACCTTTTCAGAGGACTCTCCGTGGCCCAAAAGGTAATGATATCAGAGTTTCTCCAGATAAAAGTGCCAGCCAGATCACCGTACAGTGAAGTTTCCAGCCAACAAGCCCGCCCACACCTTCAGCTTTTAACCCCCACTCAAATGGGAGCAGGCGAGAAGAGGTATTAGAAATAGGAGGCAAATCTCTGACATGAAAGATCGAGACATAAACTAATAAACAGACAAAAGCAAGTTGGGGAAACTGAGTCTGGGATGGAAGGAGAAAACATTCAAAAAAAAGTTTATCCTCAGAGGGATAAGACAGATAAGCACTGAAACCATAAAACAAAAACAAGAAATAGATACTGAAGGGGCCAAGAGCAGACCACCTCAAAATGTGTCATTTTGGCATGTTGATTATTTTAAATAAAACTTACCCAAGACAGCCGATGCAAGAACACTCAGACCCTCCTTTGTCTCCTGAAAACAGGAAATAAATCTGCCATGTGAAAGGTGCCCTTCCCATACCAGGAGGTAAAAAGACATCCTTACGGCCAGAGATGGGAAATTTAGAGCCGAAAAGGTTGTATAAACAACGCTTGTTACTTTTTACTCTTTTATTACCACAACCCAAATCCCGTTTAGATTTCTTTACTAAATGAAGTTCCCAAAACGTTCTTTGTCCTGTCAATTCATCATAGATTTACTGTTTCTTTGTCTAAGAAATATATAAACTGCCTGCTTTAGCCATTTTTTTCGATCTCAACCTCACAAATGGACCTCTGTGTACTTGGAATAAAACTTTTTTTCCCGGGGCACCTGCGTGGCTCAGTTGGTTAAGCGACCACCTTTGGCTCAGGTCATGATCCCGGAGACTGGGGATCAAGTCCCACATCGGACTCCCTGCTCCGCAGGAGGCCTGCTTCTCCCTCTCTCACTCTCCCTGCTTGTGTTCCCTCTCTGGCTGTGTTTCTCTCTGTCAAATAAATAAAACCTTTAAAAAAAAAAAAAAAACACCTTTTTTTCCCCTGTTAATCTGTCTCATTTAAATTTAATTCTTAGTCCAGCTATAAGATCTTGAGGGTAAAGGAGAATTTTTCCTTTCCTTCAATATACCACATGCACACACGCACACACACACACTCAGGAAAAAAAAAGAGCTTTTAATTTAAAATAACTAGAAATATGATTATCCTTATTAAAAACTCAGTGGAAGAACTAGATGATAAAATTGAGAAAATATCCTCAAAAGCAGAACCAAGAAACAGAAAGATAGATATTAGGAGAGAAAATATAAGAAATTAGAGGCCAGGGCGCCTGGGTGGCTCAGTTGGTTAAGCGACTGCCTTCGGCTCAGGTCATGATCCCGGAGATCCGGGATCTAGTCCCACCTCGGGCTCCCTGCTCAGCAGGAAGCCTGCTTCTCCCTCTCTCGCTCCCCCTGCTTATGTTCCCTCTCTGGCTGTGTTTCTCTCTGTCAAATAAATAATATCTTAAAAAAAAAAAAAAAGAAATTAGAGGCCTATTCCCAAATATCTACTATATGAACAATAAGAGTTTCTGAAAGAAACAGCATGTAAACACCTGGGTGGCTCAGTCAGTTAAGCAGCTGCCTTCAGCTCAGGTCATGATCCCAGGGTCCTGGGATAGAGTCCCACACCACATCAAGCTCCCTGCTGAGTCTGCTTCTCCCCTTGCCTCTGCCCCTCTATTCTGCCCTGGCCCCCTGCTCCTGCTCTTTCTCTCTCCTGCTCTCTCACTTTCTCTCAAATAAATAAATAAGCTCTTTGGGGCACCAGGGTGGCTCAGCAGGTTAAGCCTCTGCCTTCAACTCAGATCATGAACTCAGGGTCCTGCTCAGCAGGGAGCTTACTTCTCCTTTTCTTTCTGCCTGCCTCTCTGCCTACTTGCGATCTCTCTCTCTCTCTCTGTCAAATAAAGAAATAAAATCTTTTTTAAAATTAATTAATTAATTAATAAGATCCTCAAAAAAAGAAAGAAGGAAAGAAGGAAGGGAGGAAAGAAAGAAAGAGAGAGAGAAAGAGAGACATCACAGAAACTGGAAAGGAGGAAATTATTACCAATGAGTTAATTAAAAAAAAATTTCCCAAACTGAAGGATGTAAGTTTCAGGATTCAAAAGGCCCAGCACACTGGTGAAAGCAGAGCCATACCAAGGGACAGCATCATGAAATGTCAGGATTATGGAGACCAGGAAAAAATTCTCTAAACTTCCATAAAGGACTCAGCAGGCTTGTAAACTGTATACAAAATACAGGTAAATTTTTAGGAATCAGAACAGTACTGAATTTCTCAACAGCAACACCACAAACTAGAAGACAATGAAATAATGCCTTCAAAATTTCCATTCTAAAATTCTAAACAGTCGATTGTCAGTGGAAAACAGCTATTTCCAGGCATTCACAGTCTCAAAAAAAATGCATATCCCATGCATCTTTTTTCCAAAAAGCTCCATGAAGATGTACTCTACCAAAACAAGGGAGTTCACCAAGATAGAGGAAGACATGTGCTTAACAAGAGATCCAACAGGAGAGAAATGATGGATATTCCCCAGTATGATGATGAAGGTCTTCAGGGTGATAACTGGTCCCCATGTGTAGAGAGCAACTGGCTCAGATTAGGGCAAGGTGAAGACTCAGGGACAACTTCTTCAGGAATATGAAATTAACAATACCTGATGCATTTGAGGCAAGTTTTAGAAATCTGGCCAAGAGTTTTGGGTCAAAATGATGAGGACATACAAAACTAAATAAATGAACAAACAACTATTAACTCCAAAGAAAACAAGAAGTTGTGCTTGGCTTAGCTATGAATATTGATCTAACCAAAATTACTGTTTAACTACTGCAAGGATGGGAAAATAAGGAAGCTGTGGTAGAGATGGGGGTGAGAAAAATAAAGGGAGCCACGTCATCATCTTCCACAGTGGGAAGTCAATAGATAATGCTTCAAACTGCAAAACTCAGGACATAGCAACTATAAGCAACAAATACCAAAATAACCAGCTCAAAGAATTAGAAGTGGTTGTTTCTGGAGAGAGAGAAACGTAATTCAGATTTAAAGTTTAAAAATTTAAAAACAAACAAAACACTACATGTTGATTTCTATGCTCAGGCATTTTTATATTTATTTGCTTTTGCTTTGTCTCCCTAATAAAAATTCAGCAAAATTCCACCTTGTTTTTCCCAAACAAAAGAAAATGCAATTTTCTCCATCTAGCCCACAGCAGCTATGGCCATCTGAGCTCTGAGCAGCCTAATGTGGTAGGGAAAGTAATAGTTACAATCCAGCCCGAGCAAGGTTGACCTAGGACAGAAACAAAAAGGCAAGTCTGGGTTGAGACAACTACTAAGACCCTCTCTTCTAGAATTCTTTTCAACCAAGGTATTCTCATGCCATAATCCCATAGTACAGGATAATCTCACAATTGCCAACAAGGATGAGCCAATTTCACTCCTTTCTAACCCTTTCTAACAGACTAAAATGTCCCTCTTCATGACACTAATCCAACCAAGGCAGCTGGCCCCTAAAATAATTCATCTAAGTTCAACTTCACTTCTCTTTACCTCTGTAGACTAAATAATAGAAAAGAATACGGGCTCTAAAGCAAGTGGCACAATCCCCAACAGATATTTACTAAGCATCCATGGGGACCCAGCACTAGCCTCTCTGAACTGTTGATTCTCCCTAAGGGTGGGAATCCAGGCAGGGGTGGAGTCTGGGTAGAAGCCACAAAACTGGAAGAGCTGGGGCAGGGAGAAGAGGCACCAACTGGACCAACCTGGAGGAACCTGTAAGCAGAGGTGTAATTAGAGGCCCAAGGCTCAGGCTCCTACCACTCTGGATATGCAGAGGAAGGCAGGGAGACCCACAATTCCTTCCCAAGCATAAAAGTAGGCAGACACTGCCCACAGCCCTACCAACCACCTGCCAAGGGTCAACTTTACAGAGCAAAAGTTTACCATTCTCTGAGCTTTACCACGGTTCCATACTGCCCCTGCCTTTGAGTGAATAGCTGCTGAGAAAACATGATGACTGTCCTAGTATAGAATAAGTAAAACAGGTTGAAAGTGTTAGAGCATATATTAGCATTCAATATTCTTTTCTATTTGGGAAGATGTGAAAATTTTAGTTCAAGACCTATGTGGAGCAAAGGTTTTACCAACTAGAACACAGTACTGATTTGCATTTGTCTACAACACTTATAGTATACAGTTCCAAAAACCAAAACATACACATAAATTCTTCCCCATAAGGGAAGAATCAAACTCATTAACATAAATGCATTGCAGTAAGCATCATGAATTAGTAAGAGTAGTAATAGCTGATCAGATTAATTGTAGTATGGAGAAAGTGTATTGGTCTTTCCTAAACACTGAAAAAAACTGTAACTGAACTAAAAAGTACTTTCCAAAATAAAATAAGAAAATGACAACATACTTTCTTTTCTCTATACAAATCATGATATTCCATATTGAGCTACCAGTGTCAAACCAGCCTGTTAAATCCTAAACTTAATTGGGAAAACTCCGGGTTTGTTGAGGTTGTTTCTTCCTCCTCGGCTCTTTAGGGGAGAATTATCTCAAAGAGAGTAAGTTCTCAGAATTTCCTAGAAGGAAAATGGGCACTCACTGGAAAAATACAGAGTATATGCTCAAAACCCTTAATTATTTTGGATAACCTTCAAACCCACTTAGCCACCGGGCCATCCTATTGTTCCCAACTCTTCTGATCAAATATTCCAGTTTCCAAAGAATGGCAATAGATGAGACTGTTTCTGAAGCTGGTACACAGAAACGTATTATTATTCTTCTGTGGGGGGGGGGCGGGGAGATGAGATCAAAAAGCAAATTTAGGATCCAGGGAAAACTGCACACTCCGGATCAAGGTCCTAGTTTTTCCAATACACGTAACGTATTCACCGAACCGCTGTTTTCAAAATTCAATTTCCCAGATTTAAAAAAAGAAAAAAAGTGAAGTTGGTGGGGTGAGGCACTCGGACACCTACAACCGTGGAGTCTCAGTCGATTGTGCCAACTTTCAATCGAGACTGCGCTGCCACCCAATCAGAGGGGAGGAACCAACCTGGCCGCGCCGCTGGTAAGTGAACCCAACGCTGAACCTGGAGCGGGGCGGCCTCAGCCCTGGAACCCAAAGGGAAAGGAGGCGGTGCTCCTCGGGAGAGGCCAGCGCCTGAACTCCGGAGGCGGAGAGACGGCCGCCGCCAGGAAGCCGCAGCTACGCGGGAGCGGGCACCTGTCCTTTCTTCCCGGACCGAAGTGGACCGGGTCCCTCACCTGCCGTGACGCGCCCGCGCTCACCGCGCCGCGTTGGGGAGAAAATCTTCCTCATCCCAGGAGGTTCAGTCTCTGGGCTTGAGAGAGCCACCTCTCGCCTCACGCCGGTCCTGACCCTTTCCTGCCTGCATTCCCGCAGTCCCGGGCCGCCCCTGCCGACCCGCGACATCCTTACCTGGCTGGAGCGCGCAGGGTGCGCGGAGCCGCGGACAGTGTGAAGTCCCGCTGGCAAGGCGGAGTTGGGAGCCTGGAGCCCGCAGACCCCGCCCCCGACCGACCGCCCCGCCCCCTCGCTCCGCCCCCGCACTTCTGCCCGCCGCAACCAGTTCCTACCAGCCGCGCCGCGGTTTTTGAGACTGGAGGCGGGAGCGGGTTGCACGTGCGTCCCGACTGCCGCGACTCAGCGTGGGGTTCAGGTAAGTGGCAGGAGCGTCCCTTAGGTTCCCGAACGCGGGGCTGGGACTCCCTACGCCCAGGCTTCCTACCCCCAGGAGAACCGCCCCGCGAGGTTTGGGACGTCCCTGGCCCTGGAGAACCCCGAGCAGTGCCACCTGTGGGTGACTTGGGACTCTGTCGGAATTAGGGGCCGCACCTCCCCTTCCGCTAAGCGGCGGCGGGTCAGGCGGATGACACGGTGCAGTGGAGTGAAACAAGAGTTTTATGAAAAGAATAAGTCTTTTTCTGCCAAACCTGAGGCATCAGAGCATAGCTGATACACTTAAAGGGTCACGTGCCTTCACTATTAATGTATTAACCCTTCATTATATATATATATAGTATATATAAAACACGTTATATCAGAATCCCCCATTATACACGTGGTGAAAGTGAGACACAGAGAAGTTAAATAACCAACCTAATGCCGCCCAGCTTATTCAACTGAAAAGCTGGATTTAAATCCAGGTAGCTCTCCCCCGGAGTGTTGGCCCTCCCTACCACTGCAATCGTGACTCGCCAAAATCTGAGTGTCCACCTTGTGGGCTGCATTATTATAGGCCTGGGGAAAACAAAACAAGGGCTCTGGCCTCGAAGAGCTTTTATTCTAGTCTGGGGAGAAAGACAGTAAGCAAGTACAAAATGAAACCACAGCACATATGAGAAGTATCTTGACTATAATAAAGCAGTGTGGTGGCCTGAGTGTGATGGGAAGGGGAGGCTGCTTTACACCTAGTGGTCTTGGAGACTTCTCTGAGGTGACAGTGGAGCTTGAGCACTAAATGAGAAGACAACCTGAAGATGAAGCTAAGGGACTAGCAAGTACATTAATAGTTATTATAGCTCATGCTTATTGGGGACATTAAAACACACATTACTGGGGCGCCTAGGTGGCTCAGTTGGTTAAGCAACTGCCTTCGGCTCAGGTGTGATCCTGGAGACCCAGGATCGAGTCCCACATCGGGCTCCCTGCTCGGCGGGAAGCCTGCTTCTCCCTCTCTCACTCCTCCTGCTTGTGTTCCCTCTCTAGCTGTGTTTCTGTCAAATAAATAAAATCTTAAAAAAAAAAAAAACACACATATATTATCTCTCTTTTGACTATTCCATAACCCTGAGAAGTCCAACAAGATTCCATTTTATGTCGGAGAAGGGGCAGTTACAAAACCCTAAAGGTTGAGAAGTTTAGTGACTTGCTTAAGTCAGTAGGTGGGAAAAGAGGGGGATGGAAAGATGGCACAGATTTGAACCAAGGCCTCCTGATGCCAAATCTTCTCTCACTCTGATGGGGCCTTGAGGATAATGATGTGTACTCAGAATGAATCTAGTAAAGTTATGTTTTTTGATCTACTGTCTCTTCCCAGCCCTAATCTCTCCTTACCTCTTTCTTACCCCATTCAGAAACTACTGTTGACTGGACGACATAAGTTCCCCCAGGGTGGGTGTTCCTTGAGGGTGCAGAGGTGAAATTATATGGAAAAAAAAAGTCTGTGTAGAGAGAGACTTACAGTTCTTTATTATGGTAATAAAGTTGGTTTTCTCCCAAGAAAAATGCTCATATGCATACATGTAAAAATGAAAAGACTTAATTCCATGAAATCGACTGATCCCAAAAAGGTAGAAAGCCAGTCTTAAAGGGTTAACTGATATTGTGGTGATTGAAAGAACTGATTTCCAGTTCACTTTGCCTGTGCTGACTGGGTGAGTCTGGCGGCTCCTGTTTCTGGCTTAATGGAAATGAAATGAGGTTCTCAAAGTGTATGAAGTCTGACTGAAAGGGCGGCAAATCCACCCCCTCATATTACCCCTTCATAAAATTTAAAACTAAAAGAGAAGAAAATGTCTATATTATCTCTCTTAGTTCTCAAGAAAACCAGAGAGAACAGATCTGTAAACAAAATACCTAGATAACAGAATTCATTATCAGTGATAGTTGAGGTAGTTTCCATAGTGTTATATTGTTTCCTAAAGAAGACATGCATTATGTTCTCAATGTAGGTAGGTGGTTGCTGCAGGCATATCATATCAAGAAGAGAGACAGAGATAAAGACAGCAAGACTTTTTTATAGAACTTCAGCTACACAGATGAAAGGTGTAAAACTGAACTCAGGATGTGGTGGGCTAAAGAAAAAATTAATCTTTACTATTTCTTATGTGAAAAATTCAGTAGCTTTAATAGAAAACAGAATACAGTTTAGGTCTATATAATGCAGTTTTTACATTGGGCCCTCATCAAAAGAAGAAATGTGGTCATGCTGGACTTAAAAAGATTTTTCTTTCTGCCTTCAAGGAGAAGATTCCAACAATATCATTATTGTCTCCTGTGTTTTAGAACAATATTGAGGTACAGGAAAAAAGACATTTATGTAGACTTCTCAGAGACAGAAACTCCCTTCTTACAAGATATCCCCATGGCTTCTGTAAAATTGGTATGTTCAGATAAGCAGTATCAGGTTGACATAATTTTAGTTTCTTGAGGGGGTGCCTGGGTGGCTCAGTTGTTAGGCGTCTGGGTTTGGCTCAGGTTATGATCTCGGAGTCCTGAGATCGAGCCCCACATCCAGCTCCCTGCCCAGCAGAAAGTGCTTTTCCCTCTCTCCCTCCCCCTGCTTGTGTTCCCTCTCTAGCTGTGTTTGTCTGTCAAATAAATAAAATCTTTACCAAAAAAGAAAAAAATTTTCAGTTCCTTAAGAGAAAAAAATGCCTCTTTTTAACTTGCACATACATTCCATATTGTGCATTAGAAGACACACGGAATCAACGTGGGAGGTTTATAAATAAAATGATGTTTGTTTTTAGAGCTCATCACATTTATTTTTTTTAAATCCCTGACTTTTTTTTATAATGTTCTTCCTACTCAAAAAAGACCTAACCCATCCGGCATGAATAGTACATGTTTGTCAAATGAATGAATGATGACAACAATGATGAAAATAGTATAGACCTTATCAGTCTTTTATCAACAGTCTGTTCCTAAGAGAAAATGACTTCACCATTCTGGTATGATATATCTGTTTCTCTTTCCAACATGTACTGAAAGAAGCTGCTTCTTTGGAACTACCTAGAAGGAAATAAACAGGTTTTTTATTTGTTTATTTGTTTTTTTAAAGTATGCACGACACCCAACATGGGGCTCAAACTCAACCCTGAGATCAAATTGTACATTCTACCCACTGAACCAGCCAGGCGCTCCCTGTAGGAAGGTGTTTTAACTGTTGGACACAAAATCAAGAATTCTACTCCAGGAACAGCTGCTAAATAAAGCATCAGATACAAAGTATGTTTATGAAATCATCACTAATATTAATACAGTAATCAAATGCTCAATAACAAGGAAATATTTAAGCAAAACTTACCAATAGTATGGAATGTCAGGCTGTCACTAAAAATAATATATAAGTTAATAAGATAGGAATGTGGAGAAAAACATGAACATTAAATGAAAAAAGTAGAACACAATGCTCTATGTATCCTGTGATTGCAACTGAATAAAAATCATGTGGGAAGAAAATCCTTGGGTTGAAAATAAGAATAATGATTGATAGTTATTGAGGGAGTTGCTGTGTACCAGCCTCTGTTTTCAGTACATTGCTTTAATTCATCTGATTTTCACAACAGCTGTGTGAGGAAGGCACAGTTGTTATTTTTGTTTGGTGATAAGGAAACTGAAACAGAGACATCTGAGTAATTTACCTACAGCCACACTGTTAGTGAGTGGCAAAGCTAGGATGTAAATATAAAGCAGTATAACTCTAGAGTTTGCATATTTACCCACACAAATCTGGCAGAGAAAATAATGTTTGAATCATGGGTCGTGGGTTCTGTTATTGTTTTTAAAGATTTATCTATTTATTTTAGAGAGCATGCCTTGCCTGCCCTATTCCTCTGCCCCGTGAGTTGGAGAGGGGCAGAGGAGGAGAAGAGAGAACCTCCAGCAGACTCCTTGCTGAGTGCAGAGCCTGACACAGGGCTTGCTTTCAGGACCCTGAGATCATGACCTGAGTCCAGACCCTTAACCAACTGAGCCACCCAGATGCCCCATGGTGTGTTTGTTTGTTTTTAATATTTCTTTGTGTAATGTTTTTATGTTGATTTAAGCAAAAACTTTTTAATTTGCCGAGTCATAAAAGAAGGAACAGAGGTAAAATCAGATTACACTCAGAATAGAAATACAAAGGTAAAGATGACAAAGCTTCTGAGTGAAACCCTCTGTGTGTGCCAGGTTTACATTTATTTATTTTTTTTTTAATTTGACACAAAGAGAGAGATCACAAGTAGGCAGAGAGGCAGGCAGAGAGAGAGGAGGAAGCAGACTCCCCACTGAGCAGAGAGCCCAATGCGGGCCTCGATCCCAGGACCCTGAGATCATGACCTGAGCCAAAGGCAGAGGCTCTAACCCACTGAGCCACCCAGGCGCCCCCAGGTTTACGTTTTAGATGAAGACCTAAATAGCTTCTCAGATGGGTGCAATATATCAACAACTTGATAGTTTATGAGAATTGAGATAAAATGAGCTATGTCACAACAAAGGTTATATCCATTATTATTACTATGAATAAAAAGTATATTCTGGCCTGATGTACTTGTACTTGGTGTTCCTTCTGCATAGGATGCTCTACATCCAAGACTTTTTGAAGCTACCTTCTTCTCAACAGTGACAGTCATGAAAATGTAACCATCACTGCATTAGCAGAAAACTGAGAAAATGCAGGTGAACAATCCTGAAAAAAAATCCTCGTTGTGGTGGAGCTTACCTTCTAGTGAAAAGGTCAGTCATTTAAAATTGGATTTGGTTGCAAGTTAACAACATCCCCCAAAGGTGTTAACATCTTAAATCCCAGGAACCCAGAAATATGTTAACTTATATGATAAAAAGTCTTTGTAGGTGTAAGTGAAAGATCTTGAGATGGGGAGGTTATCATGGACCATCCAGGTGAGCCCATTGTAATTACAAAAGTCCAACAAGAGGGAGGCAGGAGCTTCAGAGTCAGAGAAGGAGAAGCGATAAGAGAAGCAGAGGAGGGGCGCCGGGGTGGCTCAATTGTTAAGCATCTGTCTTCGGCTCAGGTTGTGATCCAGGAGTCCTGGGATCAAGCCCCGCATCGGATTCCCTGCTCAGCGGGAAGCCTGCCTCTCCCTCTCCCACTCCCTCTGCCTGTGTTCCCTCTCTCACTGTCTCTCTCTTTCTCTCTCTGACAAATAAATAAATAAAATCTTTAAAAAAGAGAGAAAGAAGCAGAGGACAGAGAGCAAGAAAGGGTTTGAAGATGCTACACTGCTTGTTTGAAGATGAAGGGACCACAAGCCAAGGAATGCAGGCAGCTTTTAGAACCTGGCAAAGGCAAGGAAACAGATTCTGCCTGGAGCCTCCAGAGGCAACCAGCCCTGCTGACAGCTGGGTGTTAGCCCAGTGAAACTGATTTTGGACTTCTGACCTGCAAAACTGTAAAAGAACACATTTGTGTTGTTGTAAGCCATTACGTTTGTGGTAATATGTTCCAACTGCGATAAGAAAGTAATAGAGCCCTTAATAAGAGTTTATTTTTCTCTAATCTATGAGAAGTCTATGTCAGACTGGCACGATGTCCATAGCATCATGACCTCAGCTCCATCTGTCTTTTCATGTGGGTGAGAGGACCTAGACAGAAATATGAATATCACCAGAGACATTCGATTTGGGCATCAGGCCCTATAGTCACCCATACCAGTGTTCCTCAAACTGGTGTAAGGTATAAAGCCCTTTACGGGAAAAAAAAAAAAAAAAAAAGATTATTTTTTTTTAAATTTATTTTAGAGGGAAAGGGAGAGAGAACATGAGCAGGTGGAACAGAGGGAGAGAGAAAGAAACTCAAGCAGATTGTTCTCAGCACAGAGCCCAGTGCAGGGTTCAATCTCATGACTCTGAGATCACAACCAGAGCCAAAATCAAGAGTATAAAACCCTTTAAACAAAACATTTTCATCCCTAGTCAGGATATACCTATATATAAATATAAACTAGTTATGCATTACATAAATTTATAGAATTTTCGTACATATTTAAAACCAAAATCAGGGGCACCTGGGTGGCTCAGTGGGTTAAACGTCTGCCTCCGGCTCAGGTCACGATCTCAGAGTCCTGGGATCAAGGCCCACGTCGGGCTCTCTGCTCAGCAGGGAGCCTGCTTCCTCCTCTCTGCCTGCCTCTCTGCCTGCTTATGATCTCTCTCTGTCAAATAAATAAATAAAATATTTTTTAAAAATCAATTTACACAATAAATTCAGACAAGAATATAAAACCAATTATTGAAGCCACAAACATCCCCACACTCTAGAGTCACTGGAGGTTATGTAGGGAGGAGTAATAGGAAATTCCTATCCTCTTCAGTCAGGGAGGCATCACTGGAATCCTAGGAAAGAGCTGGACTCCCAACCCAGCAAGAAGGGGGAGCACCTCCCTTAATTGTCAATGGAGGAAAAGTGGGATACCTGAACTTCTAACTCCAACTGCTAGATAGTGGAAACATTGCCCCTCCCCCCACCTTCCTCTGCCAAAGTAGTGTGAGAAGTAGCCAGTTAAAACAAAGGCTTAAATACAATCCAGAATCTCATAAGATAATTCCCCAAATGTCTTGGTTTCAGTTGAAAATAACTTGGTAAATCAAGAAACAAGATCTCAAACTGAATGAGAAAAAAGGTAATGAAGGGATACCTACACCAAGATCACAGAGAAGTTAGAATTATGTGATAAAGATTTTAAAGCAGCCATCACTAAACTGATTCAATGAGCGGTTACAAACACATTTGAAACAACTTTTTAAAAATAGAAGATCTCAGAAAAAAAAAAAATAAAAAGTCTCACTAAAGACGTAGAAGACCTAAAATTTAACCAAATGAAAATTTTAGAACTGAAAAATACAAAAACTAAAATTTGTAACCCCATGGATGAGCTTCAGCAGAATGCATGAAATATACAAAATTAGTGAACTGGAGAGAGCAATAGAAATTACTCCATCTGAACAAACAGAAACAAAGCAAAGCAAATCCATGAATAGTCCTATGGGACTATAACAAAGGATCTTCCCTTTGTGTCTTCAGAATATTAGAAGAGGATGGGCACCTGGGTGGCTCAGAGGGTTAAGCCTCTTGGGGTCCTGGGATTGAGTCCCAGTTGGGCTCTCTGCTCAGCAGGGAGCCTGCTTCCTCCTCTCTCTCTGCCTGCCTCTCTGCCTATTTGTGATCTCTCTCTCTGTCAAATAAATAAATAAAATCTAAAAAAAAAACAAAAAAACCCTCTATTTTATTTTTTAAAAATATTAGAATATTAGAAGAGGAGAAAGAACAGAGCTGGAAAAGGGCTCAAAAAATAATAGCTGAAAACTACATATTTTACAAAATCTGTAAATCTATAGATGAAGAAGTTAAGCAAACTTCATGCAGGATAAAGGCAAAGAAGTCCACACTAAGATGCATCATAATCAAACCTAATGAAACTAAAGACAGAAAAAAATCTTAAAAATAGTGGGAGAGTCATAACATCTTACCTATAGAAGGAACACAGTTCGAACTCAGAAATTATGCAGAAGGAAGTGGCACAACCAGTTTTGAGTGCTAAAGTAAAATAATGGCTGGCCAGCTATTATAGGATTATGACCACAGTCCTATACCGAGCAAAAATATCCTTCAAAAATGAAGAAGTCAAATCATTATCAGATAATGGGAAATTAAGATAGCTTGTTGTCAGCCAACCTAACCTAAAAGATGGCTAAAGGAACTTCTCCAGACAGAAAGGAATTGGGGCGGGGGGGAGGAATCTTAAAATATCAATAAAGAGAGAGCATAGTAAGTAAAGATATTGCTAAGTGCAATAGAAGTTCCCTCTTCTCTTCCTTTTTCTAAATTACAATGGATAGTTGAAGCAAAGATTATAACACTGTCCAAATGGTTCTAAAAGTACGTGAAAGAAATATTTAGGACAACTGTAAATAAAAGAGGATACATGTATGAAAAGGGAGCTGAAGTTTATACATTTTCTTCACACTGGTAACATAATGGCACTGGTAGAAATTGTGTATGTATAATATAAAACCTACAGCACCTACTAAAAAAGATATACAAAGAGATATATACTCAAAATTACTATATCTAAACTGAGATGGAATTGTAAAGATACCACCTTCTCAACAGTTGGTAGAACAAGTAGACAGAAAACTAGCAAGGATATAGAAAAACTCCCAACACCACCATCAGCTGAGAGAATTTGATTGCCACTTGCAGGATACTACATCCAATAATAGAATACACACCCTTTTGAAGGGTCCATGGGCTATTTACCAAGATAGATCATATCCTGGGCCATAAAACAAGCTACAACAAATTTAAAATAATTGAATTCATATAGAATATGTTCTCTGATCACAATAAAATTAAATGAAATCAATATCAGAAAGATACCGGGCAAATCTCCAAACAAATGCTTGGAAATCAAACAATGTATTTGTGAATAATTCAAGTATCAAAGAGGATATCACAAGGGAAAATAAAAAATTAGGTGGAATAAAAATGAGCAACATATCAAAATTTGTGGGACACAGCTGAACAGTATTGAGAGAGAAATATAGCAATAAATGCATTTGTTAGAAAAGAGGAAAATTCTCAAATCGATAACCTAAGCTCCCCTTTTAAGAACTGAGAAAAAGAAGAGCAATATAAATCCAAGGGAAGCAAAACTGAAAGCAGAATCAGTGCAATTGAAAACCAAAAAACAGAAAATCAAAGAGCTGGTTCGATTAATAAGATTGATAAACACCTAGGAAGACTCAAAGCTAAAAAGAAAGAAGACCCAAGTTACCAATATCAGGAATGAAACAGGAGTATCATTATAGACCACTCCAACAACAAAAAGATGATAAAAGAATATTACACACACCTCCATACGTATAATTTAATAGAAATATAATTGACATATAACATATTGGCTTCAGATATATAACATAATGACTCAGAATTTGTATATATTGTGAAGTGATTACCACAAAAACTCTAACATCCATCACCATTACATAATTACAATTTTTTCAACAAACATAAATTTGACAACTTAGATGAAATAGGCCAATTATTAAAAAGTACAAATCACTACAACTCACCTTATGTAAAATAAGTGAGAAAACCTATAACTATTAAGGATTGAAGTATAATTTTAAAACTCCTCAAATAGAAATCTTCAGACCAAATAGTTTTGCTAGAAAATTCTAACTAATGTTTAAAGAATAAACTTCATTCTTCACAATCTCTACCAGAAAATAGAAGAATAAAGGACAATCCTCTATTCATTTTTAAAGCTAGTATTATCCTAATGCCAAAGAAAAACAATACCAAAAAGGAAAACTGCAGACCAGTATCCCTCATGAATATAGACATAAAAAAATTGAACAAAATAGCAAATAGAACTCAGTTAAAAAGAATTGTATACTATGACCAAGTGGGATTTGTTGCAGAAATGCAGGACTGCTTCAGTATTTGAGAAACAAAAGCTTTTGCACTGTGGAAAATATTTTGCAGTTCCGCAAAAAGTTAAACACATAATTATGATATGACCCAGCAGTTCTTTGGTATATACCCCAAAGAATTAAAAACAAGTACTTAAACAAATTCTGGTCTACAGATGTTTATGGCAATACTATTCAAATAACCAGAAAGTGAAGACAACCAAAATGTCCATCAGTTGACATACATATACAGTGGAATATTATTCCACCATCAAAAGAAATGAAGTACTGAAAATGCTACAACATGATAGACCTTGGAAACATTATGCTAAGTGAAAGAAGTCAGACGCAAAAGGCCTCTTGCTATACTCGTTTCATTTATATGAAATGTCCATCATAGGAAAATCCAGAGACAGAAAATAGGTTACTGGTTACCAGGGGATAGAGGTAGCGAAGGAATTTAGAACAAACCACCAGTAAGTATGGGGTTTCTTTTGGGCGTGATGGAAATGTTGGGGAATTAAGTGGTTGTGATGGTTACACAACATAGTATGTAAAATATTTTTAAAAACCTGCAGTCTACACTTTTTCTAAGATTTCATTTATTTGAGAGCATGCACATGAACAGGGAGAGGGGCAGAAGAGAGAGAGGGAGAGAGGGAGAGAAGCAGGCTCCCTGCTGAGCAGGGATTCCCAATGTGGGACTCGATCCCAGGACCCCGGGATCATGACCTGAGCCAAAGGCAGATGCTTGGCCAACTAAGCCACCCAGGTGTCCCTGAAGTCTACTTTAATATGGTGAATTTTAAGTCATATGAATTATAGCTCCATTAAATAAAACTTTGGTTTTGTGAAAGTCCCTGTTAAAAGGATGAAAAGACAAGCTACAGACTGGGAGAAAATATGTGCCAGCTGTATCTCTGATAAAGACTACTATCTAGGCTATATACAGAGCTCTAAAAAGCAGCAAACAAACAAACAAACAAACAAAAAACAAAAAACAATCCAGGTAGAAAAATGGGCAAAAAAGCACAAAGCAACATTTCACCAAAGAGCACATACAGATAGCAAATTAATGCATGAAAAGATCTTCAACAGTTTTAAGTGCTTGGTAAGTGCAAATTAAAATTATAATGAGATATCACTAAACAACTATCAGAATGACTGAAATAAAACATACTGACAGCATCAAAATGCAGTAAGGATGTAGAGAAATTTGATCACTCATTCATTGCTGGTGGGAATGTACAATGATACAGCTACTTGGGAAAATTGTTTGGCAGTTTCTTTAAAACCACACATGTAACTATCATATGACCCAGCAATTGCACTTGGGCATTTGTCCCAGAGAAACGAAAGCTTAAGTTCACACAAAAACCTATATTCAAAGTTTATAGTAATTTTCTTTATAATCAAAACCTGGGAAAACCCATATGTCCTTCACTGGATTAATAATTAAATTGTTGTGAATTATACCAACTACTCAGCAACAAAAAGAAACAAATTATACACTCATTTGACACACCCAGCAATGTAGATAAATCTCCAGGAAGTTAGGCTGAGTGAAAAGAGATAATAGAAAAGGTTACGTACTATATGATTCAATTTATATAACATTCAGGAAATAACAAAATTACAGAAATGGAAAAGAGATTAGTGGTTACTAGGTATTAATAAGGGAGTAGGGCAGAACAACATGGGAATGGCTGTAAAAGGGCAGAGCAGGGAGCCTGCTTCTTTTCCCTCACTTGTGATCTCCAGCTCCCTCTCTCTCTGTCTCTCAAATAAATAAATAAAATATTTTTTTTTTAATTTTTTTAAAGACCAACACTAGGGATCTTCATGGAGATGAAAATGTTGTCCTGACTGTATCAGTATCACAATTCTGCTTGTAGAGGCGCCTGGGTGGCTTAGTTGGTTAAGTGCCTGCTCATGTCAGGATCCCAGCATCCTAGGATGGAGCCCCACATGGGGCTCCCCACCCAGCAGGAAACCTGCTTCTCCCTCTGCCTGCCTCTGTCTTGTCACTATCCTTGCTTGTGCTCACTCTCTGTCTTTCTCTCTGTGTCAAATAAATTTTAAAAATCTTTAAAAAAAGAGAAAAATCCTGCTTTGTGATATTGTACTATAGTTTTGCAAGATGTTACCATTGGAGGAAACTGGGAGATAGGTGATCTCTTTATAGTTTTGTCTTATAACTACATGTGAATCTATAACTAACTCAAAGGTTGAATTAAAGTCTTACTTAACAGCTGGTAATGACAGTAGCCCACAATTATTGAGTATTTAATACTGAGTATGATTCTAAGCCCTTCGTCCATTTAATCCTCCCACCAACCCAACAGTCTAAATGTTACCAATCTCAAAGCAACGGGCAGGTAAGCCCCAGTGTGCTGACACTGCCTGATGCTCGAATCCCCAGGGGACAGGACAAAGTGAAAGCAGAGCCCCTGGCTAGGATTGCCAACACTATCACCAAAGAATTTGGATAAACTTGTCACGAGAGAAGCCAATAACTCGGGGTGCTTGGGTGGCTCAGTCCCTTAAGTGGCTGCCTTCAGTTCAGGTCATGATCTCTGGAGAGCTCTGCATCCATCCTTGCGCAGCGGGGAGTCTGCTTCTCCCCTGCCTGCCACTTCCCCTGCTCATGCTTGCTCTCTCCCTCCCTCTCTTTCTGTGTCAAATAAATAAATAAATACTCTTTTTAAGGAAGAGAGAGAGAGAGAGAGAGAAGCTAATAACTATCTATTTAGGGTACCAACAACCGGGGAAGGTGGCAGATTCAAGCTTTAACAACTAACCTCTCCCCCTGCAAGATGGACGCCTAGAGTTTTATACGGAGAGGTTCAAGGGGTACATGCGAGAGAACACATGGAGAGCAGATGATCATGGGTGGGGAGTGCTGTGCGTTCAGCAGTGATCACAGGCCGGGACAGGGACGGCCTCTTCTAAGTCATTCTGTTGCTACCAGGGTGTTTCTGGCCTTAGAATGTTCCAGTAATGGCCAAACACCTTCATCAATGTGATGAGAAATAAGAACAGCGAGCTTTAGTTAGAGTGTGAATTAAGCAGGATTGTCTATTTCTAGTTGTAAGTGTTGGGTTCTGACGAGGACAATCCTTAGTCCCATTCAAGACATTAGAAAACTGAGGGTCAGAGAGTAGTTAAATAACTTGCCCAAGGTTACATAGTTAATAACTGGTAGGAATGTGATTTAACTTCAGGCCCCCTGACTCCAGAGTCTATGATCTTAACCACCAAGTTAATAATCAGGCAACCTGGCATACTCAGGCTTAACTTTCCTTGAAATCACATCCTCATTCCTACTGTGCCTGAGCATAATTAGCTGCTGCCCCCTTCAGGCAGAGCATTGTCGCACAGTTACCACAATGCCCACTACTCTATTCAATAGAGTCCATTTTATTACTCCCAGTTCACTTCGTTCATGGATGTATGTTACCACCAAATCTTGCAGACATTTAAGTTTTGGACACTGGCATACAACATTACCTTATGCCTGCAAAATGAAAAAGTCATGAAGAGGGGAAAAATATATGTATTAAAATTACATTGATTTAAACCTAACAAAGAAGAACCATTAGAATAATAGGAAGTTTGAATTATAGAATATTTTAAAAATAACTATAATAAAGAATATGCAGATAGGCACTGCTAATATTGCAGCAAAAGTTATTAGCTTTTAGAAAATAAGAGGTGCCTAGGTGGCTCAAGTGTTAAGCTTCCGATTCTTGATTTCTCTCAGGTCATGATCACGGGGTCAGGAGATTGAACCGTGCATCAGACTACAGGCTGGGCACAGAACCTTCTTAATATATTCTCTCCTTCTCCATCTGCCCCTCCTCTTCCTTCCAATCTAAAAAAAATAATAAAAATAAAACAAGGGGCACCTGGGTGGCTCAATCATTAAGCATCTGCCTTCAGTTCAGGTCATGATCCCGGAGTCCTGGGATTGAGTCCCACATAGGGCTTCCCACAGGATGGGAAGTCTGCTTCTCCCTCTCTCATTCCCCCTGCTTATGTTCCCTCTCTAGCTGTTTTTCTCTCTGCCAAATAAATAAATAAAATCTAATAAATAAATAAATAAATAAAATAAAACAAAATCTTCCTCTGGACAGTTCTCCTCATGCTATTACTTAATTCATCCCTCTTCCAAACTAACGGCTGTTAGTGTCCCTTCCCTACCTCACCCCACTGTAGTAGCAGTTGGTATCCTTCATTTATCCCCTGATCATTTACCTTTCCCCTGGAAGAACAAGGTCATTCTCAGGCACCTTTTCTTTTCTTTTTTTAAAAGATTTTATTTATTTTAGAGAGAGAGCAAAAGCAATCACAGAGGGAGAGGGATCACAAAGGGAGTGGAGAGCCCAATGCGGGGCTCAGTCCCAGGACCCTGAGATCATGACCTGAGCCAAAGGCAGATGCTCATCCAACTGAGCCACCCAAGTTCCTCTCAGGCACCTTCTGCCCAAAAGCTTTCCCTTGGCTCCTCCTTAGGGAGCAGGCCAGAAATGCCAGGATAGTTAACCTTCCCAGGGAGCTGCCACCACCCAGTGATGTACGAGAACTTTAAGGTACATACTAGTTTTCCTGCCCTTGGATGGGACAACTCTGAGTCATGTTCCCAGTAGATCCTAATAGGATTGAGGCCCAGTTATCCTCTAGTTCACTAACACCCTTTAGTCGCTTCTTTCCTTCTTTGTTTCTTTCCTTATGAGTGCTGTCTGGAATTCCCTCCCAAACAAACCATTTGCATTAAAAGCTTTGTCTTAGGTCTGATGAATGCCCACCCTAGCCTAAAATACCCATCCTAGGAAAGAAAAAGAGAAAGAAAGGGAAGGAAAGAGAGGAGAGAAAGGAAAGATGTTTTTAAAAATACAGCATTACTCAGGAGGAAAGTGAAGATCAGCTATGTTTCTAGCCCACTGAGAAGGATTAACCTGGTTGGTTTTAGATGGATAGATAACCTTCATCATTGAATTAAGAAGAAAGGTGAAACAAGAACATCTGAAATCCCAGTTCATACCATTTCCTCTTTACCTCTGAATTCATCCAAGTCTGAATTTCCAGTCACTTTACACAAATGAGTTTGCTCTCTACCCTGGGGCTCTGATTACTCCTTCAAGGACAACTGTTATGGACTGACTTGTGCCTTCTCACCCTCCCCCCAAATTCATAGGTTGAAGTCCTAACCCCCAATGTGACTATATTTGGAGACAGGGCCTGTAAGGAAGTAATGCATCATAAAAGTACAGTCTTAATCCAATAAGACTGGTGTCCTTTTCTTTTAAGATTTTATTTACTTATTGTCAGAGAGAGAGGGAACAAGAGAAAGCACAAGCAGGGGGAGTAGCAGGCAGAGGGAGAGAGAAAAGCTCCTTACTGAGCTAGGAGCCCAATGTGGGGCTCGATCCCAGGACCCTGGGATTATGACCTGAGCTGAAGGCAGACACTTAACCAACTGAGCCACCTGGGCATCCCAGGACTGGTATCCTTGTAAGAGGAGGAAATACCAGGAGTATGTGTGCACAGAGAAAGACTAGGTGAAGACACAGCAAGAGGGTGACTGTGTATAAGCCAAAGACAGAGGCCTCAGGAGAGACCAAGCCAGATATCACCTTGATGTTAGACTTCCAGCTTCCAGAGCTGTGAGAAAACATAATTCTATTGTTTAAGCCACCCAGTCTGTGGTATATTTGTGTCAGCCCAAGTAGACTAATACAGCAACCCTCAACAGATGATGGACAGTATTTGATGTGTATATGAGTTTTTCTACCTTCAGTCCTTTGAACTGACAATGGGAATGAAGTCAATGACCAAGGACTAAGTTTAGGTCCCCTGTCAGAGTCCTTGGGACAATGTAAGCCTGTGATTCTTGTATGATTCTGTGGAAGAGATGAGAAGAGCTTAAATCATAACAGATTTTATTTTCTGCCGGGTAGGTGGATGAGAGCTCAAAGCTGATGACATTTGATTTAGAAAATAAGAACTACAGGTGCCTGGGTGGCTCAGTGGGTTGGGCCTCGGCCTTTGGCTCAGCTCATGGTCTCAGAGTCCTGGGATCAAGGCCCGCATCGGGCTCTCTGCTCAGCAGGGAGCCTGCTTCCTCCTCTGTCTGTGCCTGCCTCTTTGCCTACTTGTGATCTCTCTCTGTCAAATAAATAAATAAAATCTTAAAAAAAAAAGAAGGAAAGAAAATAAGGACTACAAGTCAAGAAAGCCAAAAGGCAAGCAACAGAATGGGAGAAGATATTTACAAATGTCTTAATAGATAAAGGGCTAGTATCCAAAATCTATAAAGAACTTAACAAACTCAACACCCAAAGGACAAATAATTCAACCAAGAAATGCACAGAAGACATGAACAGACATTTCTCCAAAGAAGACATCCAAATGGCCAACAGACTCATGAAAAGATGCTCAATATCACTCAGCATCAGGGAAATTCAAATCAAAACCACAATACCACCTCATACCAGTCAGAATGGCTAAAATTAACAAGTCAGGAAAGCAGAGATGTTGGAGAGGATGCAGGGAAAGGGTGAAATCCTCTTATACTGTTGGTAAGACTGAAAGCTCGTGCAGCCACTCTGGAAAACAGTATGGAGGTTCCTCAAAAAGTTGAAAGTAGAGCTACCCTATGACCTCACAATTACACTACTAGGTATTTACCCCCAAAGATACAAATGTAGTGATCCAAAGGGACAGCTGCATCCAAATATCCAAATGTTTATAGCAGTAATGTCCACAATAGCCGAACTATGGAAAAAGCTCAGATGTCCATCAACAGATGAATGGATAAAGAAGATGTGGTATATATATGCATATATACATATATATGATTCTGTGGAAGAGATGACAAGAGCTTATACATTCACACACACACAATGGAATACTACTCAACCATATACATTCACAGTATACGTTCATATACATATACATTCACATATATATACATTCACACACACAATGGAATACTACTCAACCATCAAAAAACTGAAATCTTGCCATTTGCAATGACATGCATGGAAATATAAGGTATTATGCTAAGTGAAATAAATCAACAGAGAAAGACAATTAGACAAAATCAAGGGAGACAAACCAAAAGAGACTCTTAATCTCAGGAAACAAACTTAGGGTTGCTGGAAGGGGAGGGATGGAAGGATGGGATAACTGGGTGATGGACATTAAGGAGGCATGTGCTATAATGAGCACTGGATGCTATATAAGACTGATGAATTACTGAACTCTACCTCTGAATGACTGATGAACTCTACCTCTGAAACTAACATACTATATGTTAAGTAATTGAATTTAAATTAAAAGAAAAAAGAAAGACTGTGACATCTTATGCCCTGGTATCATGGACTCATTTTAAGCGGCAACTGATGGGGCATCTGGGTGGCTCAGTCAGTTAAGTGTCTGCCTTGGGCTCAGGGTCCTAGACTCCAACCCCAAGTTAGACTCCCTGCTCAGCAGGGAATCTGCTTCTCTCTCTCTTTCTGCCCTCCCCCACCCACTTGTGTGTGCACGTGCTCCATCTCTCTCATAGATAGACAGATAGATAGATAGATAGATAGATAGATAGATAGATAGATAGATAGATAGAAAAAATATTTTTTTAAAGATTTTATTTATTTCTTTGACAGAGAGAAACACAGCTAGAGAGGGAACACAAGCAGGGGGAGTGAGAGAGGGAGAAGCAGGGAGCCCGATGTGGGGCTCGATCCCGGGTCTCCAGGATCATGACCTGAGCCGAAGGCAGTCGCTTAATCAACTGAGCCACCCAGGCGCCCCGAAAAAATATTTTTTTTAAAAGCTGCAACTGGTTGTATAAGAAACTGAGATCAAGGGGCACTGGGTGGCTCAGTCGTTAAGCGGCTGCCTTTGGCTCAGATCATGATCCTGGAGTCCTGGAATAAAGGCTGGTATTGGGCTCCCTGCTGGGCAGGAAGCCTGCTTCTCCCTCTCTCACTCCCCCTGCTCGTGTTCCCTGTCTAGCTATGTTTCTCTCTGTCAAATAAATAAATAAAATCTTAAAAAAAAAAAAAGAAAGAAACTGAGATCAATTCATGTTCTCCATCATTTCCTATAGGTTTCTACCCAGAAGTGCTCAGCTAAATTAGTTCCAAATTTTGGGGACTTTGTACTACACGTATTTATAAAAAAGAAGAAACACATTTACCTCTTCTGTTCCCTTTTCCCCACATACAAATTTAAATACAGAAGAAACAAAGCAGTTATGAAAAACTCCCTCTTTCTGTACTTTGTTTTTCTACCATTATATGTTATTTCATAACATTGATAATACAAATGATGACCAAAAACAAACTGGACTTTTTCAGTTCAACTTAATTCTTGGCTTCTGAACAATAGTGGGAACAAAGCCCATAGGAAAATTTGGCCAGGCAGGCACATTGCTGTTACTTATTAGGGAATCTGCTAGAACTGATAGCAGACCTCTTGATCTTTTTTAAGAGGTAAAAACAAACATCTTTCTCTTTTAAAAGAAATGTCTTCCCCTGTTTGTTATTTTTAATTTCCCCATTTTGAAATTTTCAGACACATACTAGAAATTGTCCTCTGTGAGATTTCCTCTTCTTTTTTTCTTAACATATAACATTATACCAGTTTCTTCTTAATTGCCTGCAAGATTTCATGAAATTAGCACCTACTGTATACCTTCACCTTGCACCTACCTGGGGGACTCTCATCAAACTGCCAAGCAAGTAAATAAATCAATTTCTCTTTATTAAAGAAGATGGTCAGTGAACTCAACTGTTTTCAAAATTGCCTTCATCCTAAGGCTGTTTTTCTGCCCTTTATAATCTTCTGCATTGTGAACTTTAACAGAAAAATTAAATGCCTTCAGTAGAATTCTTGCACCCCATTTAAACAGAAAGTTCTTGAACATCTTTCATAAAAATGCCCTGGAGTCCTTGGGGGTTGATAGAAACATTCAAAAGACAGCTTAGCATATTACCAACTCCTCTCACAGGTCCTAAGTGTAGGCATTTTGATTAAGTGTCAATAGCAAACCAATGTGAGAATGTGACTTCTGAATAGATAATGTTAAGGAAGAAACAGTGCAGGGCAGCCTGGTTAGCTTCTCTCCTCTCCTTCTCTGAATGGCCCAAAGCTAGCTATCTCCTGATGCAATGAAAAAGATGAACCCTGCCCTGTATAAAAAACCGAACATCATTTGCCATATACACACATCCACAGAGCTAATTATACTAATACATTTTCTAATTTGGTCACTTAGATAAATCTACTACAAGAAACAAAATGCAAATATCTGTTATTTCCTCCCTCTATTTCTTCTGCTTTCCGCCCTAGCCTCAACCGCAGCTCCTCCGCTGAGCTCCTCACACAGTCTCCTGCTATTGGCCATCAAACAGATCCTCTTCATTCTGCCTGAGCAAGAGCCTTCTCTGTGGTCCCATGCACAACTCCCAGCGTGCTGTGAGAGTGGACTGTTGGGATGGGCAGGAGCTTTTCCAGGTCCCATCTGTCCAGAGCAGCACTGTTGAGTAGAAATATAATGCGCACCACAAATGCAGGCCACACGTAATGGAAAGTGTTCTAATGGCCACTTTGAAAAAAAGTAAAAGAAATACACAAAATTAAAGTTAATATATCTTACTTCTTTATTAAGCTATAATTAATATGTGGTGTGTGTAAGTTTCAGGTGTGTATAACATATTGAACTGACATTTCTATATTTCACTCAGTGCTCACCATGAGAAGTGTGGACACCATCTATTACCATATAACATTGTTGTGGTATTATTGATTATATTCCTTCATCTCTATGATTTGTTTATTTTATAACCGGAAGTTTGTACCTCTCAATTCCCTTTTTCTATTTTGCCCATCCCTTCCACCTCCTCTTTGACAACCACCAGTCTGTTTTCTGTCTTTAACAGTCTGTTTTTTGGTTGTTTGTTCATTTGTTTTGTTTTTTTAGATTCTACATATAAGTGAAACCATATGGTATTTGTCTTTCTCTGTCTGACTTATTTCACTTGGCATAATATCCCCTAACTCCATTCATGTTGTCACAAAGGGCAAAATCTCATTATTTTTATGGCTAACTAATATTCATACGAGTGTGTATGTGTATCTTATTTAACTCAATTTATCCAAATATGATCTTTTATACATATAATACAAAAATTATTAGTGGGATATTTTACATATTTCTTTTTTTATACAAAGCTTTCAAAAGTTAGTGTGTATCTTATACTTACAGTACATCTCTACTGGATTAGCCACTTTGAGATATTCAATAGCCATATGTACCTAGTGGACCCATAGTGGAGAGCATGGGCCCAGAGCACAGAGTGGTCGCACATTCACAGTGGGGAGGGCAGGAAAAATGGTGTTAACTTCAAGACAGTAGCCAATCACACTTTGGGAAACACTGCCACTGGGTTTTCCACAGCCCAAGTTCATAATACCAAGGGATTCTCTAGTTGACCCTAAAACTGCCCACAATCTCCTCAGAGATATTTCAGGAACTCTAGACAAGGGACTGGTCACCCCATTTTAGAACAGGTACTTCAAACTGGAACAGTCCTGGTGGGATTCACTTTGGTCTGAATCGCTGTGCCTGCGGGCCATTGCTGAAACTACACAGAATTCCGGACTAGAGGCTGACGAGCACTTTGTTAGAAACTGCATTTTGTTTTTTCCCTCCTTCTCCAGGCAAATTCTGTGATTTTACAATCCAAGCTTTCAAATTTGTTGATTGTCAGTGGGCTGCCCCTGTAGTATTTCTACCATACTCTAATTCTCTTTTATTTCAAGCCATGTGCACAGTCAATATGGAGTGTGAAAAGACTGTTGAAAGCAGAAAGCCATTTTTTTAGATTATCCTTACCACATGTAAAAATAGCCTGCATTCTGTCATCGTGAGTGAAGATTGTTTAGACTAGTCACACAGCTCTACTCTTTGAATCTACTCAGTTCTGTTTCCATTGACAATATAGGTCTGGCCTAACTATACCAGGGTTTCTTTGTTTGTTTTATGTTTTTCTTGAGATAAAGGAAACAATATTTGAACGTGAAAAATGACTAGTTTTGAAGATTTGAGCATTTGTAGTCCAATGAGTCATAAAATGGTAGAATTACATACTTTCATAGGTGGTGAAAGAGAGGCCATCCAGGAAAACCCCTGACAATTTTCCTTAAAATATCTTAAAGTCTGTGGTGCCTGGGTGACTCAGTCAGTTAAGGATCCAACTCTTGATCTCAGCTCCGGTCTTGATTTCAGGGTTGTGAGTTCAAGCTCTGTATTGGGCTCCACACTGAGCATGGAGCCTACTTAAAATGAGTGAATAAGTAAATAAATAATAAATATTTCTAAATATTAATATTTATATATCATTTTATTATATTTATTATATTTGTATATTTATGTTTATAAATATAAATATTTATTTTATCATATAGAATAAATAAATGCATATATACTTATATATAAATATATATGAAAGTCTTGATCTCTATTTTAATCCAGAGATTTTTCAAAAATCAAGATATTTCAAATCATTTACATCTTAGGAAATGATCATAATTTTAAAATTTTTTATAATTTAATTCATTGATTTAACAATCATTTATTGGGAGTCTCTTATGTATTACAAGTTTGGTAGATGCTGAGAACACACAGAAATATGATTCCTGTTCATATTTATTCCAATGTATTACGATACATTATGATAGTTTACACAATTTATAATGCTTTCAATAAACAACTAATAGATTAACCAACATATTATTGTTATATACATTATATAAAGATTCTTTTATTTCGTGGTTAACCAGAGTGGTAACATAACTAAACAAGAAACTACAAATTTAGCCAGAGATGCTATAATAATTGTAATAATGTAGCAGAAGACATTCAATGACAGATGGAAGGAAGACTTCTAACCGAGGAGGTTATTTAATGTTACAGTGGCTTACCACAGGAAAAATGGGATCTTTATGTATAAATACAGGTTATTTCTTCATCCTTCAAGGTCTGTTCAAGGAAGTGTACCTGCAAGCAATGAAAGACATTTCTCTATTTGTTCTGGTAAATTTATTTTTTCCTTTTTATGAAAGTAATTAGAAACATTTGGGACAATATAGGGATAGCATCTCACACATAATCCCACAGCTCTAAAGGTACCAAGGTTAGCAATTTAGTATTTCTTATTTCTGTCTTATTTCCTATATGGACATTTTCATTTCATATAACTGAAGTCATGGTGTAAATACATTTTTCCTATTATTTTCACTTATTACAACATAACCATTTCATCTTATAAAGCATAATATTCATAAGCTCAGTGGTAGGATTGTTCTGTGAGGGGTTATTCCATGTATTTTATTCCCCACACCATTACCTACAGCCTCTCTCTTCTTTGGGCTGCAAGACAGGAGGCCACCTTCTGGATAGGGTCAGAGCAGTGGTCAGTGCTGGATGTGAAAATAAAGACACTGAATTATAGCTTTCTAAGTTTAAAAGGAATGCTCAAACGTAAGCTTACACACACACACACACACACACACACACACACACACAATTTGAAAGCAGATGTATTCAGAGAAACCAGTTCCTTCCCCATCACCAACATCCAAGATAGAAACACTCATCAAGGGGCGCCTGGGTGGCTCAGTTGGTTAAGCAACTGCTTTCGGCTCAGGTCAGGATCCCGGAGACCCGGGATCGAGCCCCACATCGGGCTCCCTGCTCGGCGGGAAGCCTGCTTCTCCCTCTCTCTGCCTGACTCTCTCTCTCTGTCAAATAAATAAGATCTTTAAAAAAAAAAAAAAAAAAGAAACACTCATCAAACCTGGGGAGGGTGGGGAAGAACTCAAGGAGAACCCATGGGGCTTAGAGTTGGCCACACTCCCTTACTCCTCACACTCTAGCTCTGTGCCTGTTGAGCAAGGGAACAAATGTTAGCCATGGAGCCCCTCCCAGGGTCGTTTATGGCCCAGAGTAGAGTAGAATGTGCCTTAATGGTCCTGCCTGCAATGCTGGTAGCTCCACCCAGACCTGGAAGAATTTATAAGAAGCTTAAGAGAAGGAGTTTAAGAGTTTAAGGGAAGGGATGGAGGGACCTGTTGGATCCAAGATTTTCACAGGCCTTAAGAATGTTTACTGAAAGGGCGCCTGGGTGGCTCAGTCTTTAAGTGTCTGCCTTCTCTCAGGTCGTGATCCCTGCTCAGCAGGAAGCCTGCTTCTCCCACTCTCATTCCCCCCTGCTTGTGTTCCTTCTCTCACTGTATCGCTCTCTCTGTCAAAAAAATAAATAAGGGGCGCCTGGGTGGCTCAGTTGGTTAAGCGACTGCCTTCAGTTCAGGTCATGATCCTGGAGACCCAGGATCGAGCCCCACATCCGGCTCCCTGCTCGGCAGGAAGCCTGCTTCTCCCTCTCTCACTCCCCCTGCTTGTGTTCCCTCTCTGGCTGTGTTTCTCTCTGTCAAATAAATAATAAAAAATCTTAAAAAAAAAAAAATTTGCCATGCAAAGGGCTCCTAGAAGCTTCAGTGGGGCCAGGAGGAATTCCAGGTAGAACAGTCAAGCAGGTGGATGGGTCCACCTTCTTAACACATGCTAAAAAGAGGCATACCTAAGCCAGGTGAGGGCAATGTGGGACTGTCCTCTAGCCCAGCACCCCACCCTTCTGTTCCTCTACCTTTAGGCAGGTGAGCCTAAAAGTGATGTGGGAAAAAACAGCCTGCTTGTGCAGCTGGAACTTCATGACCAGCAGTTCTGAGGGCTGACAACACTAGCAGCTCAGTATCAGAAAGCTTTGTGGGAAGATGAATTTGGAGATGGTATCCCCACTGTAGAGAGAGAAAAGCTCCAGCTTCAGCCATTGCCATTTCTAGGACTCCAAGACCATTCACCAGTGTATCTCCACAAATATCAAAGATTTAGTATTCTTATATTCTTTTGTAATTTAAGCATTATAAAATTCCAAACTCTTGCTATGTAGAATATGCAATGGCTAATGGAAGATTATTCATAGAAAAAAAAAGACTAAAAATCTTTAAATAGCTGGCACATATAGGCACTCAATATTTGTTGATTAAGTGAATTTAACAATGAGAATATAATAAATTTCAGTTGGGATCAGATAATTGGGCTATCTAATATTTATGATGAATGTAGTTCATGGAAAAGTGTTACTCTATGAAACAATTGTATATACTTAATCTCAAATTCAATAGTCATTGTTGAGTCATCCATGAATTTAAATATTTTTAATTTCTTTTTAAGATTTTGGGGCGCCCGGGTGGCTCAGTTGGTTGAGCAACTGCCTTTGGCTCAGGTCATGATCCCGGAGATCTGGGATCGAGCCCCACATCGGGTTCCCTGCTCGGCAGGAAGCCTGCTTCTCCCTCTCTCACTCGCCCTGCTTGTGTTCCCTCTCTGGCTGTGTTTCTCTCTGTCAAATAAATAAAATCTTTAAAAAAAAAAAAAAAAGAAGAAGATTTTATTTATTCATTTGTGAGAGAGAGCATTGGGGGGGGGACTCCCCACTGAGGAGGACCTTGGGATCATGACCCAAGCTAACCAACTGAGCCACCCAGGTGCTCCTAGATATTTTTAATTTCTGTGATGGTTGCATAGCCTATATGATTTTTAGGAAAAATTTCCAAATGTTTATATTATACCGTAAAGATATACTTCTGTTCAAAAAACCACCATTTTTATGTCTCTTATTTATACTCCAATGATATGATAGTTTGTGTGGGGGGAAGCTATTTTTCTGGATATATTTTGAAGCAATTCATGGACAAGTTTTTAAATTTACTTTTCATCTGCATGTAATTAATTATGCAGTCAGATTAAATGTAATATAATCATATTGAATGATCGTCTAGTATATGGAGAAGACTTCTATTGAATAGCACTATGCTAGTTGAATGCTAATGGATCAATAGTCCATTGGCTATTGAAAAACATTATTAAGCATGATATGTATTATCTATAGAGCAGGGCAAACACATTTAAAATCTTATGTATAAGAAAGTAAAAATGAAGATTAAAATACTTGAAAGTGCATAAATTAAGTTTCAACATGGGAAATTTTAGAGTAAATATGAAAACCCCTCAAAGTCATGTACCGTTTGATTAAGCAATTCCATCCTGGTGTTACAGGATTGCAGGTTTCTTTTTTTTTTTTTTTTAAGATTTTATTTATTTATTTGACAGAGAGAGATCACAAGTAGGCAGAGAGGCAGGCAGAGAGAGAGGAGGAAGCAAGCTCCCTGCTGAGCAGAGAGCCTGATGTGGGCCTCGATCCCAGGACCCTGAGATCATGACCTGAGCCGAAGGCAGAGGCTTTAACCCACTGAGCCACCCAGGCGCCCAGATTGCAGGCTTCTTGTCTCATGGAGTCAAAGACTGAATCTCTTGGACACAAAGGGGTAAAGTGAAGTGAAAGCTTACTAAGTGAAGGTAAAAGCAAGAAAAGGCAAGAAAAACCTCTCTAGAGAGGGGTCCCAAATGAGTTGCCACTGAGGGCTTTTAGGGGCAGTCTTTTATTGAGAACTGACTGGAAAGCTTGTGGCCTTGAGATTCTTGGCCATCTTGGTTTGTTCCCTTATCTCTTGTTTCCCTCTGTCTCAGCATCTCCACCTGCCAGGAATAGTTTCGAGCCTAGTGTGGAGTCAGGGGCCTCCTATCTCTCCTGCCTATACCCTAACCCCTTCCTTGCTCATGGGATAGGACCTGTGGGCAGAAAGAGCTATACTGAGATTGTGAGGAATGACTGATTGTTACTTTTTAATTAGTGGGGGTTAGGGATAGCACAATTCTCCAAGGAATCTGGAAGCAAGGTTTGCAGGACCTCGAAGGGCCAGCTGCTGCCAAGATAGGGATACTTTTAAACATTAAGGCACTAAGGCAGCCGTGAGTTCCTTGAGGAAGGCACTAAGGAAGCCGTGAGTTCCTTGCTCTACCTGCTTCAGGTATCGATCAGTGGACTACAAACTATAAGGAGATTTTAATTTAAGCTACATTTTTTTGTCCTTATTTCCCATATCATTGAGGCTATATCCTAAAGAACTATTCATGGACATGTGTAAAAAGTTATTAAGGGGCACCTGCATGGCTCAGTCGGTTAAGCATCTACCTTTGGCTCTGGTCATGATCCCGGGGTCCTGCGTCAGGCTCTCTGCTCAGCTGCTCAGCAAGGGAGCCTGCATCTCCCTCTGCCTCTACCCTTCCCCCTGCTCTCTCTCTCTCGAATAAATAAAATCTTTAAATAAATAAGAACTTATTAAGGATGAGCTCCACTGGGTCACCTGGGTGGCTCAGTCAGTTATGAGTCTGCCTTCGGCTGTAATCATATCCCGGGTGCCTGGGATTAAGCCCTGCGTTGGGTTCCCTGCTCAGTGGAGAGTCTGCTTCTCCTTCTCCCTCTGCCTGCCGACCCCTCTGCTTGTGTTCTCTCTCTGTGTGAAATAAATAAATAAATCTTAAAAAAAAAAAAAGAATGAGCTTCATCAACATTAAAATTCATAACATAAAAATTAGAAATGATTTGTTATATTTACATAAATATATGTAAATAACCCAACCCTATGATAGAATACTATGCATGTTTTATATGCATATAAATATAAGACTGTCTTAGATAGATATAATAACGTTTTAGACACTAGTTAGTGGGGTTCCTGGCTAGCTCAGTAGGTTAACTCCCCACTGACTTTGGCTCAGGTTATAATCCCAGGGTCCCGGAATCGAGTTCTTCATTGGGGTCCCTGCTCAGCTGGGACCCTACCTCTCCTTCTCCCTCTGCCACTCCCCCTGCTTGTGATATCTCTCCCTCTCTCTCTCTCTCTCTCTCTCTCTCTCTCTCATAAATAGAATCTTTAAAAAGAAGAAGAATATAGTGATATATTTTACATGTCATACCAAAAAAGAATAGGAAAAAACAAATTTATAAATCCGATGGACTTTATGACTTCATCTTTGGTTAAAATGTACAGACATATGCATAGAAAAAAGACTGAAATTATGATATAAAATATTAATAGGTGTGTTACCTCTGGGTGGTATGCTTATCGATTTTTATATTCTTTTCTCGATGTTTCTTCCATATTCCACAATGAGTATATATTCTCTCTATGATCACCTTTTCAAATTTGTTTTTAGTTATTTATTTGGGAGAGAGAAAAAGAGAGCATACAACCTAGGGGAGCAGCAAGCAGGGGTGAAGCAGACTCCAGATGCGGGACTTCAGTCTGGGATCATGACCTGAGCTGAAGGCAGACTCTTAACCAACAAAGCCACCCAGGCATTCTTCAAATTT
>PITA01016371.1:0-46843 GCA_004023965.1 Spilogale gracilis
ATAAGGAAAACGAGGCTCCCAGAGGTAGAGAGACTTGCTGAGGCCACCCCACGAGTAAGTGGTAGGCTTAAATCTGACACCAGCTGCCTCCAAGCCTGGCCTGCCTTGCAGTTTACCAAGACAACTGAACCTGTATAAGTCCCAAATATCCACATATTTCCTGAGCCCACGCTCTTTTTTTAATTTTATATTTTTATTTTTTCAGGGTTCCAATATTCATTGTTTACGCCCCACACTCAGTGCTCCATGCAATAGGTGCCCTCAGTACCCACCACCAGGCTCGCCCATCCCCCACCGCCTCCCTCCAAGTCCCTCAGTTTGTTTCTGAGTCCAAAGTCTCTCATGTTCCTTTCCTCTCCCTAGATTACCCTACTTCCCATTTCCTTTCCTTCTCCTACTGTCCTCTACATTACCCCTTATGCACCGCAAGTAAGTGAAACCATGTGATACTTGACTTTCTCTACTTGGCTTATTTCACTCAGCATAATCTCTTCCAATCCAGTCCATGTTGCTACAAAAGTTGGGTATTCATCCTTTCTGATGAAGGCCTAGTATTCCATGGTATATATGGACCACATCTTGTGGTTTTGATTTGAATTTCCCTGATGCCGAGCCCACGTTCTGATGGCAGCACTCTGGGGAACCAGCCTAGCCAGACAGGTTCCGAGTGACAGTGATGGCTCTCCGGGGCTGATCCTCTCCCTCATTAAGGAGGGGGTGAGTTTGGTAGGGAATGGGGAACGGGTCCAACCTGATGCTAGTGGATTTGTGGCTAGGTGCCCCTTTCGAGCTGCATGTCCGTGTATAAACCCTCTGCCGTTTCCAAGAGTAGTGGATGATGCTTCCTTACCTCCTCTCATTGGAACGCGTCAGGCTTGTCCATTGACCCTTCCCGAGAGCTGAAGGGTGGGCCTCAGACCTCGGTCCCTTCTTTGTGTGCCGTGCACCGGGTCTCTCGGTAGCTGTATGCTTGGGTGGGATGGAGCTCAGGGGAGGAGCTCTGTGAGCAGAAGCTTCAGGGTCCACTCAGAAACCCGAGGACCAGCCCAGGGTACCATCCCCCCACAACAGTTACTAATAGTGTAGACTACACATCGACTTTTCTAGAGGTTGTGGGCCGAGAAACTCAGATATATGGGAAACAGCCGTAAGTAACTTAGAGCCGCCGGCACTGATGTCATGGAATCCGGGCTCTAAGCTCATGAGGAAGCCTTGGATTCTCCCCAAAGCAAGTTTATGCTTCGTGCACATACATCAACAGCACATATCAGGCTATGCTATCTCAGTTTTCCTTTTTTAAAAAAAAATTTATTTGTCAGAAAGGGCGAGCACGAGCAGAGGATGCAGCAGCCAGAGGGAAAGGGAGAAGCAGGCTTCCCACTGAGCAAGGAGCCCAGTGCAGGACTCGATCCCAGGACCCTGGGATCATGACCCGAGCTGAAGGCAGACGCTGAACCAACTGAGCCACCCAGGCATCCTTCACTTTCTTTCTTTCATTTTTTTTTTAATAGCAACTTCACTGAGCTATAATTCACATACCATACAACTCCCCCATTTCAAGTATAAACTCAGTGGTTTTTAGTATATTCACAGAGTTGGGTGGCCATCACCACAATCCATTTTAGAATCCTGTCACCACCTCTGAAAAGAAACCCTGTACCAATGAGCACTTTCCAGCCCCTCACCCCAGCCCCCTTCAAGGCAACCCCTAATCTACTTCGGTCTTTGTAGACGTGCCTCTTTTAGGCACTTTTTATAAATGCAGTCATATAGAGTGTGGCTGTTTGTGATGGGCTTCTTTCATTTACCCTAGTGCTTCCAAGACTCAGGGAGCTGTGACCCCATAGCCATGCTTCCTTGCTCTTTGTTGTTGAACGATACTCTGTTGTGTGGCTAGGGTACATTTGCTTTCTCTGTTTTCCTGTCAGTGGACATTGGGTTGTGTCTACACTTGGGGAAGTATGAATAATACTCCCAGGAATGTTGGTGTGCACATTTTTGTGTGGGCAATGTGCTTTCAGTTCTCCTGGGTGTTTACCTAGGAGTGGGATTGCTGCGTCATAGAGAAAGTCTCTGTCCCACCTCGTGAGGGACTTTCAGGCTCTTTCACAGTGGGTACACATTTTATATTGTTACGCCAACACTGGATGTGAGTTCCGATGTGTCTCCATCCTCACCGACAGTGACTGTGTCTGCCTTTGTTGATGAAGCCATCCAAGTGAGTATGAAGTGGCATGTCATGGCTTTAATTTAGGTTTCCCTGGGGGTTCATGAGGTTGAGCATCTTTGTGTGTTCCTCATGACAATTTGTGCATCTTCTTGGGAGAAACATCGACTCAAGTTCTTTGTCCCTGTTTATTGTAGGTTATTTGTCTTTTTAGTGCTGAGTTGTAACAGTTCTTTATATATTTGCGAGCAGGCCCCTTATCAGATAAATGATTTGAAAATTTTTCCTCCCATTCTGTGGGCTGTCTTTGTGCTTTCTCAGTGATGTGGGGCCTGTGTGTATTTCTTATCCACAGCAGGACCTAGGATGGCTTTAAGAGGCAGTCAGGCAAGGTGTCTGGGTGGCTCAGTGGGTTAAAGAGGCAGTCAGGCAGAGAGAGAGAGCTGTGATCAATATCCTGACAACGAGGGAGGATTTAAACATGTAAACTTATAAAACAGTTCTATAAAGACGAGGACAGGGGCGCCTGGGTGGTTCAGTTGGTTAAGCGACTGCCTTCGGCTCAGATCATGATCCCGGAGACCCTGGATCGAGTCCCACATCAGGCTCCCTGCTCGGCGGGAAGCCTGCTTCTCCCTCTCTCCACTCCCCCTGCTTGTGTTCCCTCTCTGGCTGTGTTTCTCTCTGTCAAATAAATAAAATCTTTAAAAAAAAAAAAAAAAAAGAGGACAAAATCCAAAGACATCCCCTCTTGGACTTTGGGGTGATGCTGGGGTTCTCAGTGAGGATCTGACTGCTTCTCTTGAAATATGCACTGCATTTTGGAAGGATTTTTGGTCCCCAAGGACAAGGAAGCTTCCAGATTCAGGATGTTTGCCTTTCTTCAGAAATATACATGAAACCTCCCTGATGTGCCCAGCGCTGGGCTGGACTGCAGAGTTAACAGCTGTGCAATCACACATGGCATTCTCTCCCTCGCCAAAGCTGACAGGAGGGTAAAGCAGCTCAATGAGCCCAGGGGCCACCAGGCGAGGACTCTCAGAGGAGTCCCCAACCACCGAGCAATGCCCCGGGTGCATGTGGCCCCCAGCTGTCCCAGGAGCAAGCTGGGAAGTTGCTGGTCCCTTTGGGTTCCGATCTCCAGGATGGGTATGGGCCTCCCCGGGATTGTAATGGATCATTCCCTGAGGCCAGCAAGGATACAGAGTTTTTATAAAGTTTAGCCCTTTCACATTTATCTACATTGACATTTATGTTAACATACAATTTATTCTGTGTATAACATTATACAGCACAAGCTACAACATTTTCAATATATTCAACTTATAAGTAAAAATAGCAGTAATAGGAATGTGTCTCCCCCCTACCCTCAAATTTAATTTTACTGACCTGATGAAACCTAAACAAAGTTAGAAGATATAACAGTGGGCCTGTACCCTAGTCCTCTCTCAGTGGCCAGTGGCCAGGAATGTTAGTGCAAGTCGACCTCTGTGTGGGAGGGGGTGGAACCCACTGACCCACAAGCCACCCCTCCTCTATCCAGCCACAGGGTGCCACAGCCAGCCACCCCACCCCTGCCGCCACATGTGGACCCCACCGGACCCTCTCGTGGACGGGCACTGCCATGGCCACGTGAGACTGAAGGGCTGTCCGCTGCCCCCGCAGAAGAGGTGGTCAGGCTGTCTGTGGCGTGACTGGCCACCATTAGTGGCCTTCCTGAGAGCAGGCGGGAGTGGACAGGAGCGGGCAGGAGCCGGCGGGAGCGGGCAGGCCAGTGGGCCCCACGTGGCTCCCAGCCACACACACAGCCCATGTCATGACCTTGCCGGGGAAGTGGGAGGGACCAGGCAAGCCTGGGCAGACACCCAGAGAGGACCAGGGCCTGTGGTTTGTGCCAGTTTCTGCACAACGGAGCCTCAATGCTGTTTTGTCTGATGCTTGGCGAGGGGGGCATGGGGGGTGTGGAACGGGGGCAGGTGGGCAGGTCTGTGCACAGCCTGCTGCCCAACCCAATACCGCCACTCCAGCTGTAATTTGATCCCATCCCTCCTCCCTGGGCCAGCTCTGTAAATAGAACCACCGGGGAGCCCCGGGGGTAGAGAGAGCTGAGAGCTGGGATGGGTCATTCCCTCACCTTAGGGCCACGTGGACAGGCGACTGCGGGGGAGGGGGTGGCTCGACTGTCCCGCCCCCCTCGCCCGGCCTTTAGGACTTGCACCCTCTGCTCTGTGCTGGGCACCGGGAAGGCATTATTTTGAGAGGCGAGCGCAGCCCGTGAAGCCCCTCCGAGCACAGTACGCACACGCACACGCACACGCACATGTACACGCAAGCACATGCATCGGTCAGAAAATCCAGCTCTGAGCTCTTGCACCCATTAACTCATTTCATCCTCAGAGCAACCTCGAACAGAGTACAAGTGCCGCCCCATTTAAAGGAGGGGGACTGAAGCACAAAGGGATGTCCCCCCTAGTAACTGACGCAGGGACCTAACTTGACCCCATCGTTCCGCATCACGGCTTCAGCATCAGAACTTGTGGAGGCCAGAGCTGCCCCTGCGGTGGGAGGTCTCCCAAGGCAGCATTACAACCGGGCGCTTTTCCTGCCCTGAGGACCCACTCTTGGTGGCAGGAAGCATTTAGGGGTGCTTTGACTTTGGTTTCCATGCTGCCTACAACTGAGAGCAGGCCCCTAAGTGTGGGACCATTAACACACCGGGAGGGGCTCGCCGGTGATTTGGCACTGCGGCTGGTTAGAGAAGCCGCCCAGAGAGGCTCGGCAACCCTCCAATGTGCCACCGCCACAGGCCGGGCACGCCGGGCCCCGCCCCACGCCCCAGCCCCGCCCCACGCCCCAGCCCCGCCCCAGCCCCGCCCATGGCTTCCTTCTGCTGCAGCTGCCTCCACCTTGGGCTGCTCAGTCTGGGGTTCAACGTGGACAAGATCCAAAGTCTCCGTGTCACCAGCTTCCCCTCTTTGGTCCAATTTGCTGTGAGGCTGTAAACTATGGGGGTTTCTTCTGTAGCCAGCCAATGTCACACATGCCAGGAAGCCTTCCCTGGTTTCCCCTGGGGAAGTGGTGTCTGCCCCTGGGCTCTGTCTTCTGGCACTCTGTGTCCCGTCGTGGGTGGATGCGTCTTACCTATCGTGTCCCCCACCGCACGGGTGCGCACACACACAACTGTAAACAATCCAAGAGTGGGGGCCATGTCTTTCTCATCTTTATTCTCTGAAGACGGTTCAGCACATGTGATGCGAGGAGGGAGCAAAGGAGATGCTTCCGGCCAGGAGGAACCTCCGTGGGACCCTCCACATTGCTAGCAGACGTGGAGAAGTTAGTCTGGGGGCTTCAGGTTGGCCACTCTCCCTCCCCATAAAGGCAAGCCTCACCCCAGGTCAGGTGCCTTCAGGTCGCTGATGCAGGGTTGGGGGAAGGCCCCGGGTATCTATCCGGCCTTGACTGACCAGGGAGTGCTGGAGTCCCCGTGGAGGGGTCGACATTGGCCCAAATCCTCCACGAGTCTGGGAATCCTAGGCTACCGGCAGAGTCCCCACTTTCCCGGGGCCAAACGGGTTGGCAGGGGCTTCTGCATCTTTTCCTTTGCCTTGTCCCTGCTGTTGGTACAGGGCTGACACCAGCATTTGCTCACGATTACTGACCCACAGCCACCAAGTGCCGTGCTGTTTTAAGTGCTTTACACGTATTGACTGATTTATTCCCACAACCTCCCCTTACGGAAGATGCTGTGATTGTGTCCCTTTGATTGCTGGGGAGACAGAGGCACTGACAGGCCCACAGCCACAGCTAGTGGTGGGCAGAGTCAGAATCTGAACCCAGGCAGAGCTGGATGCCGAGGGGGGCCTGCCATGGACACACGACTCCAGGTCTGCACTCGGGGGATCGTCAGGAGCCCCACTTGCATCTGTGAAGGCTCGCTCATTGCCATTCAGAGAAAGAGCCTTGTCTCCAGAACCGCAGAAAACACTCTCCCATGTTGCAGGGAGGTACTGTCCCCATCAGAGCATAGAGTCGAGTCCCACGTGAGCAGGATGGGTTTCCTGGCTGCAACGTGTATCTCCTGATTCTTGGAATGGGCAGGCAGTGCATCCCCTTCTACCCTGACCACCTCTTCTCAGCGACAGGGTCCCAGCTCTGCCACTCACTGGGGGATCTCTGGCCAGGTCCTCTGTCTGGGCAATAAGACTCTTGGTGAAGCTCACTGCAGAGGCTGGCCGACCTGCGTCCCGTTCTCCTTTCCTTCATTACACTCTGTGCTGCTTGGAGCAAGTTCCTCAACCTCTCTGAGCTCAGTTTCCTCCCTCTTTAAGTTGGGGAGAATCATAGCACCTACTCTGTCGGGTCCTGTGAGGCCTAGATGGCCATCACTTGTGGAAAGGCCTTAGAATAGTGTCCAGCATATGGTAGGCAGGCCGCCACCTTGTCAAATGTTCAGGTCACAGTTTTCAAAACCTTTTAAGACTGCATTATCTGTCATCTTGGAGCTGAGATCATGACCTGCATTTGCAAGGGTGGAATCTGGGGCCCAGAGAGGCACAGGGGCTTATAAAGGACACACAGCTGGTCCTCCTGCTCCCTATTGCATTGGACCCTGAACCCACCATACACATATGCAGCCTTCACCCAAGAGGATGCTGTGGCAAATGGGAAGAGAGTGTTAAAAGCCATCCCTGCTGCTCCGTTGGTGGCAGTGGTCTCACCCCTTCTCTGCCGAGGATTCCCATGGACCCATAGGCTGGTGAGGCCCCTGGACTTCTGCTCAGAGTAATGCTTTTTCAGAAAGGGGGAACCCTCTTACCCTGTTGGTGGGAACACTCTGGAGAACAGAATGGAGGTTCCTCAAAAAGTTGAAACTAAAACTACACAATGATCCAGCAATTGCCCTACTAGGTATTTATCCAAAGGTTATAAACATAGTGATTCAAAGGGGCACCTGCACCCCAACATTTATAGCAGTGATGTCCACAATAGGCAAACTATGGAAAGAGCCCAGATGTTTTGTGTCCATCAACAGATGAATGGATAAAGAAGAAATGGTATATATACATATATATGTGATGGAATACTACTCAGCCATCAAAAAGAATGCAGTCTTGCCATTTACAACCATGTGGCTAAAACTAGAGGGTATTATGTTATGTGCAATTAGAGAAAAACAAATACCATATGATTTCACTCATATGTAGAATTTAAGAAATATCAGATGAACATAGGTGATGGGAAGAAAAAATAAGATGAAAACAGAGAGGAAGGCAAACCATAAGAGACTCTTCATTCTAGGAAACACTGACGGTGGGTGGGGGATGGGGTAACGGGGTGATGGGCATTAAGGAGGGCATGGCATGTAATGAGCTCTGGGTGTTCTATGTAACTGGGGAACCACCAAACTCTACCCCTGAAACTGACAATGATAATGATAATGATAATAAACACTTGTAATGTCAAGAAAGAAGATGTTAGTTGAAAAAAAAAAAGAAGAATGCTCCTCCATGCACAAAATAACATTGGACTACAAAGGAGACCAATTATACTGAAACCTATGTTTTTAAATGTGTTGTGGTAATAGGCATGCTTCTTTATGAATACACTGAATAACAACATCGGGTAGCTGGTCTAATATTTACTGTATTTTATTGTTTTATTGTCCCCCATCTTTACTGAGATGTGGTTGACAAAAGTATATATATTTAAGGTATACAATCTGATCATTTTGTTTTAAGATTTTATTTATTTGACACAGAGGAGAGGGAGAAGCAGGCTTCCCACTTAACAGGGAGCCTGATGCGGGGCTCGATGCTAGAACCCTGGCATCATGACCTGAGCCGAAGGCAGACGCTTAACGACTGAGCCACCAGGCGTCCCTGAGATAGTGATTCTATTTCCTTTGAATACATAGTCAAAAGATGGGTTGCTGGGCCATATGGTATTTCTATTTCTAATATTTGAGGAGCTCCCATGCTGTTTTCTGTAAAAGCCGCACCAATTTATATTCCCGCCAACAGTGCACAGTGGTTCTCTTTTCTCCACATCCTCTCCAATACTTACTATCTTTTGACTTTTTTTGATCTTTTTGATAACAGTCATCCTAACAGGCTTGAGGAAATCTATCATTGTGGTTTAGATTTACATTTCTCTAATGACTAGTGATATTGAGCATCTTTTCGTATACTTGGCCATTTGTATGTTGTCTTTGGAAAAATGTCTATTCAGGTACTTCTTCCATTTTTTAATGGGATTATTTGTTTTATTTACTATTGAGTTGTATAAGTTGTAGGAGTTCCTTACATATTTCGGAAATCAATCCTTTATTGGATAGATGGTTTGCTAGTATTTTGTCCTATTCCATAGGTTGACTTTTCATTTTGTTTATTGTTTCCTTTGCTGTGTAAAAGCTTTTTAGTTTGATGTAGTCCCACTTATTTGTCTTTAGTTTGTTGCCTGTGCTTTTGGTGTCAAATCAAAAAGCAAACAAAAAAATCATTGCCTAGACCCATGACAAGGAGCTTTTCCCCATGTTTTCTTCTAGGAGTTCAGGTTTTACATCCTTTTTGAGTAAGTCCTCAATCCATTTTAGGTTGGTTTTTGTGTATGGTGTGAGGTAAGGGTCCAAATTCATTCTTTTGCATGAGTGTATCCAGTTTTCTCCGTGTCATTTATTGAAGAGACCATCCATTCCCCATTGAGTATTCTTGGATCCTCTGCTGAATATTAGTTGCCATTATATGCTTGGGTTTCTTTCTGGACTCTATTTCATTCCATTGATCTGTGTGCCTGTTTTTAGCCAGTACTATGCTGTTTAGATTACTATAGTTCTGTAATATAATTTGAAATCAGGACGTGATGCCTCCAGCTTTGTTTTCCTTGCTGAAGATTGCTCTAGCTATTTGAGGTCTTCTGCAGTTCTATACAGATCTTAGGATTGTTCTTTCTCCATCTGTGGAAAATGCCATTGGAACTTTTGATGGAGATTGCTTTAAATCTATAGATCACTCTGCGTACTATGGATATTTAACATTAATTCTTTTAATACATGAACATGGGATATCTTTCTATTTATTTGTGTCTTGAATTTCTTTCATCAGTGTTTCATAGTTCTCAGTATACAGATATTTCACCCTTTGGGTTAAGTTTATTTCTGAGTATTTTATTTATTTCGATGGTATTGTAAAAGGGATTGTCTGGATAGTTCATTGTTAGTACTTAGAAACACAATTGATTTTTATATGTTGATTTGGTATTCTGCAACTTTACTGAATTAGTTTCTTAGTTTTAGCAGGGTTTTTTTTTTGTTTTGTTTTTTTGGGGGGGAGTCTTTAAAGTTTTCTATATGTAAGATGATGTCATCAGCAAGCAGAGACAATTTTTACTTCTTCTTTCCAATCTGGATACCTTTTCTTTCTTTTTCTTGCCTAACAGCTCTGACTAAGACTTATACTGTGTTAAATAGAAGTAGCAAGAGGGGGGGCTCCTGGGTGGCTCAGTGGGTTAAAGCCTCTGCCTTCGGCTCAGGACATGATCTTAGGGTCCTGGGATCCAGGCCTGCATTTGGCTCTCTGCTCAGCAGGGAGCCTGCTTCCTCCTCTCTCTCTGCCTGCCTCTCTGCCTACTTGTGTTCTCTCTCTGTCAAATAAATAAATAGAATCTTTAAAAAAAAAAAAAGGAGTGGCAAGATGGGTATCCTTTTTCCTGATCTTAGAGGAAAAGCTTTCAGCTTCCTTACCATTGAGTATGATGTTAGGTGTGGGCTTGTCATATATGACCTTTATTATGTAGAGATGCACTCCTTCAGTATGAATATTGAGCTTTTAAAAGGATGTTAATTTTGCCAAATGCTTTTTTTCCATGGGTTAATATGATCACATGATTTTTATCCCTCATTCTGTGAATGTGAGTCACACTTATTTACTGGTTTGTGTATTTCGAACCATCTTTGCATCCCAGGGGTGAATCCCACTTGATCATGGTATAGGATCCTTTTAATGTGCTGTTGAATTTAGTTTGCTAATAGTTTGTCGAAGTTTTTTTGTCTGTGTTCATCAGGGATATTGGCCTGTGATTTTCTTCTCTCGTAGTGTCCTTTTTTGGCTTTAGTATCAAGGTAACTCTAATCTCATAAAATGAGCCAGGTGATCCGCCTCTCTGATTTTTTGGAACAGTTGGAGAAGGGCTAGCATTAAATCTTTGTGAAATGCTTGGTGCAATATTTCTTATTACTGATTCAGTCACCTTACTTATTATTGGCTTGTTCACATTTTCTATTTCTTTATGATTCTGTCTTGGTAGATTCTAGGTTTTTAGGAATTTATCCATTTCCTCTGGGTTGTCCAATTTGTTGCCATATAATAGTTTGTAGTTGATACCATAATTTGTAGTATCAGTTGTAATGTACCTTCATTTTATATTTGGAGTCTATTTTTTCTTAGTTTACCTAAAGTTTTGTCAATTTTGTTTATCTTTTCAAAAAGCCAGATCTTAGTTTCACTGATCTTTTCTATTGTTTTTCTAGCTTCTATTTTATTTATTTCTACTCTGATCTTTGTTATTTCCTTCCTTCTGCTAGAACATTGGAATTGTTCTTTTTCTAGCTTCTTGAAGTGTAAAAGTAGGTTGTATGAGATCTATCCTTTTTTATAAGGTACACATTAAGCTGCAACCATCCCTTTCAGAGATGCTTTTGCTGCATCTGTAAGTTTTGGTATGTTGAGTTTCCATTTTCATTTGTTTCAAGATTTTTTGGATTTCCCTTTTGATTTCTTCTTTGGCTCATTGGTTGTCCAAGAGTATATTAGCTTTTGGGGGGTATTTTTTAAAAAAGATTTTATTTATTTATTTGACAGAGAGAAACACAGCTAGAGAGGAAACACAAGCAGGGGGAGTGAGAGAGGGAGAAGCAGGCTTCCCGCTGAGCAGGGAGCCTGATGCGGGACTCGATCCCGGGACTCTGGGATCATGACCTGAGCTGAAGGTAGACACTTAACGACTGAGCCATCAGGAACCCCAGTTTTTTGGGTATTGATTTTGATACATTCTTTATAGATTTGGGATACTACTAACCCTTTATCAGATTTGTCCTTTGCAAATATGTTCTCCCATTCTTCAGGTTGCCCTTTAGTTTTGTTGATTGTTTTCTTTGCTGTACAGAAGCTTTTATCTTGATGAAGTCCCAATAGTTCATTTTTGCTTTTGTTTCCCTTGCCTCTGGTGACATGTCTAATAAGAAGTTGCTCTAGCTGCGATCAGAGATGTTGCTGTGTTCTTCTCTAGGATTTTTAATGGATTCCTGTCTCACATTTAGGTCTTCCATCCATGTTGAATTCATTTTTGGATGTGGTGTAAGAAAGTGGTTCACTTTCATTCTTCTGCATGTTGTTGTCCAGTTATCTCAGTGCCATTGTTGAAGAGACTGTCTTTTTTCCATTGGATATTCTTCCCTGCTTGTCAAAGATTAGTTGACCATAGAGTTGTGGGTCCATTTCTGGGCTTTCTATTCTGTTCCATTGATCTAGGTGTCTGTTTTAGGAGCCAGAGTATATTATGTCAAGCAAAATAAATCAGTCAGAGAAAGACAAATACCATATTATTTCACTCATATGTGGAATTTAAGAAATAAAACAGATGAACACATGGGTCCATGGGGTGAAAATGGAGAGAGGGAAACTAACCATAAGAGTCTCTTAAAGATAGAGAACAAACTGAAGGGTGATAGAGGGAAATGGGTGGGGGGTGGGCTAGATGGGTGCTGGGCATTAAGGAAGTCGCTTATTATGATGAGCACTGGGTGCTGTATGTAAGTGATGAATCACTGAATTCTACTGACAGCAGTATTACACTGTATGATGACTCAACTAGAATTTAAATAAAAATTTGGAAAGAAAAAAAACAGTGTAATATTTTTGAATGTTCCCATCTTCTAGTTATAGACCATTGTGGTCAGAAAAGATACTCCCTATGATTTCAATCTTCTTAAACTTGTAGGACTCATTTTATGACTTAATGTGTGATCTGCTCTGGACGATGTTCTGCGGAAGACTGAGAACATGTATTCTGCTGCTGTTGAATGGGATGTTCTGTGTCTGTATTAGGTTCGTTTGGTCTCCAGTGTAGTTCAAGTCCAGTGTTTCTGTGCTGATTTTATGTCTGGATGACCCACCGATTGCTGAGAGTGGGGTAGCAAAGTCCCCTGTCATATTGTGTTGCCATCTTTTTCTCTATTCACATCTGTTAATATTTGCTTTATAAATTTATTATATGTCTACCATAATTTTAAGTGAGTGATAAGTTTAAATAGTATTTGAAGAACTCTTTCCCAATTAAACTTGGGATATGATCAACACTGACTACCAGTACTCTTGGGGTCTGCTGCTTACATTCATGCTCGAAGGAAATGGCAAATTTCAATCTGAAGCTGGTGACCAGGCCAGCAGGATTTTTCCTGCCCAAGGTGTGAGCTCCTGGCCCAAGCCCAGGTTTTCCACCACAGCCATTCATGGGTCAGGCTCAGTAAGAGACATCCCAGGGCACCCACACAATCCCAGGGTCCCACTTACTGTCACGTCCCACTCCAATCCTGCTCTCAGACAGCAGATGTTAGTGTTCATTCATTGACTCAGCAAACATTGAACTCCAGCTCCATACCTGGCCCCGGGACAAAAATGGTGAGACCTGAAGTCAGATAAGATGAGATTCCTGCCTTGCTGGTCATCACCTGCTCAAGGAAGAGCACAGATGCAAAATGTAAACATGTCGCCCTTCCTACTAATCAGATAACACCCAGTGGTGGTGAGGTCAGGGTCACTCCTGGACAGTAACACTGTCCATCTCTCTCTCACGTACTCTTTTGAAAGGAAGTATGGCACCGCACACCACATATCGTGGAAGTTTGGTAGGGGTTTTTTTTTAAGCATTCTCTTTTTTTTAAAGATATATTTATTTATTTGAGAGAGAGAGCTCATGAGTAGGGGTTGGGGCGGGGAGGGGTAGAGGGAGAAGCAGACTCCCTGCTGAGCAGGGAGTCCAAGACGAGACTCAATCCCAGGACCTTGGGGTCATGACCCGAGCTGAAGGCAGATGCTTAACGGACTGAGCCTCCCAGGCTCTCTCATCATGGAAGTTCTATGTACTTGTTTCTCAACACTGTTGCAAATTTGTGTATTTGTCCCAAGGAAATAAAATGGACAGATGGTGGAGAGCAGAGCTCCCTCCCCCTCTTCCTGAGTTTGTGCCCTCCTGGGAACGGCCTCGCTCAGCCTGTCCCCTGCTGCCGGCAGTTGTTAACAGCCATGGAGGTCTGTTGGGTGAATGTTTGACTGCCGTGTGGTTACAGCGGACACATCAGAAGAAGGTGGTATGAAGGACAGTCTGGGAGCTCTCTCCACTGATCAAGTTCCTGTTTTCTTTCCAGCCACCCAAATGTCAGGAGAGATGGACAAGCCACTGATCAGCCGTCGCCTGATGGACAGTGATGGGAGCCTTGCTGACACCCCCAGTGGGGCCCCCAAAGTGGGCATCCTGGGCAGCGGGGACTTTGCCCGCTCCCTGGCCACACGCCTGGTGGGCTCTGGCTTTAGCGTGGTAGTGGGGAGCCGCAACCCCAAACGCACAGCTGGGCTATTCCCCGCAGCGGCACAAGTGACTTTCCAGGCGGAGGCAGTGGACTCCCCTGATGTCATCTTTGTGGCCATGTTCCGGGAGCACTACTCCTCACTGTGTGGCCTCAGCGACCAGCTGGCTGGCAAGATCCTCGTGGACGTGAGCAATCCCACCGAGCAGGAGCACCTCCAGCACTGCGAGTCCAATGCTGAGTACCTGGCTTCCCTCTTCCCCACGTGCACGGTGGTCAAAGCCTTCAATGTCATCTCTGCCTGGACCCTGCAGGCTGGCCCGAGGGATGGGAACAGGCAGGTAGGTGCCGCGGGAATACCAGCCATCAAAGCAATAAATATAAATGGCTAATTTTTGTTGAGAGCCCTCAGTGTGCCAGGCTTTTCTCACATCACTGCAGAGTTCCATTTTACAGAGTGGGAAACTGTGGCTCAGAGATGTTAAGGAGCTTACTTACACAGGTCCCACAGCTGGAAAGCTGGGATGTGAGCCCAGTTCATATGAAACTGAAATCCATGTCCTTTCTTCCATGGTAACTCAATTTCCGACGGAGAAGAAGAGGCTTTCTTTTTACTATGTGGAGTCAAGAAGAGGAGAGACTCTGCTTTGAGAACAGACTTATTAGAAAGAGGAAAGTAATGCATTCATGTGGCAGGTCCCAAACTCGAGAACTCGAATTCCAAGAACTTCCAAGAACTGAATCAGTTTCCCAGAATAGTCAATAGTGTTTTTTTTTTTTTCTGAGGGGTGGAAAATGGCTTCAGGAAATGGCCAGAGCTGCATACAGTTCTTAGCAGGAGGGGGTCCTATAAAGACAAGGTGGTTTTTATTTATTTGACAGAGAGAGAGAGAGACAGCGAGAGAGGGAACACAGCGGGAGAGTGGGAGAGGGAGAAGCAGGCTTCCTGCTGAGCAAGGAGCTTGACGTGGGGCTCGATCCCAGGAATCCCAGGACCCTGGGATCACGACCTGAGCCAAAGTCAGGCACTTACAGACTGAGACACCCTGGTGCCCTGACTAGGTGGTTTTTAATGCCGAGAGGCCACCTGCCTTTTCCTGGAGGAAGGATGTCAGGCTCTACATATGTGTGAGAACTTCCACCAATACATCCAGCCCAGGTGCCTCCTGTGCCCAGCTCCGTGCCAGGCTGTGGGAGAGCGCACAAGGGTCCCACCGCCCCTGACTGGAGGGCCTTGCATGTAGCCTGCACCGTAGGACTCCCCTGTGTGCACAGTGCGTGAGAAGTGGGTGGCAGGGCCTGGAAGGAAACAGAGCTAGCAACTGACTAGGGAAGACGTTGAGGCCAGCTCTGTCCTCATCCCACTTCTTAGTGTCAGGTACAGGGAGCAGGTGGACATTCGGGCTGCGAGGACAACCTTCAAAGGTACAGAGGTAAGTAATGATGCTCCTGGACCTCAGTTTCCTCACCTGCAAAATGGGGCTGTACCGACCTGTAGGCTTGTGGTAAGGCGGAGGGACTGCCTGCGTAAAGCCTGGCGCATAGTAGGTGTTGAGTTAGTGTCGGTGACTAGACTGACCGTAGCTGTGTAAGCAAGGCCACAGTGTTCAGAGACCCGAGGAAACTGCCTGGAGTTCACGGTGGGAAGCCACGGGGTATGAGGCTCGGGCTGCCTTGTGTGTTCTGAGGGCCATGCTGCACGTTCTGGGCCATATTCAAAGCCTATTTACTGAACAGAGCAGGCCACTGTTCTCCAAGCACCCACTCCTGGGGCTCCTGGGAACCTCCCCAGGTGGCATGTTGCTTGTGGTTGCTGATGGCCATGAACTGAACAAAACATTCACTGTCAGGTGAGCACTGGGTCCTCTCTTTGCATCATGGGCGTGTTGGACCAGGGTCCTGGAGCCCACAGGGGGCCGGGGGAAGACCCTGGCCTGGGGGTTGGAGCCACTTTCCACGCTCTGGCTCCCTGGCCTCAGCTTCCTCAGTCCCCTGACAGGGAGTTGGGCCCAGACGCCCCCCACCCCCGTGAGGCCCTGCCCACCCTTGTGGCCTGTGACCCGTCTGATCCGCCCCCCGCCCTCCCCACAGGTGCCCATCTGCAGTGACCACCCGGAAGCCAAGCGGGCCATCTCGGAGATGGTACAGGCCATGGGCTTCATGCCGGTGGACATGGGGTCCCTGGTCTCCGCCCGGGAGGTGGAGGCCATGCCCCTGCGCCTCCTCCCGGGCTGGAAGGTGCCCGCCCTCCTGGCCCTGGGGCTGTTCATCTTCTTCTACGTCTACAACTTCGTCCGGGACGTCCTGCAGCCCTACCTGCGGGACAGCAAGAGCAAGTTCTACAAGCTGCCCGTGTCGGTGGTCAACACGACGCTGCCGTGCGTGGCCTACGTGCTGCTGTCCCTGGTGTACCTGCCCGGCGTGCTGGCGGCCGCCCTGCAGCTGCACCGCGGCACCAAGTACCGCCGCTTCCCCGACTGGCTGGACCGCTGGCTGCAGCACCGCAAGCAGATCGGCCTGCTGAGCTTCTTCTGCGCCGCGCTGCACGCGCTCTACAGCTTCTGCTTGCCCCTGAGCCGCGTGAACCGCTACGAGGTGGTCAACCTCGCCCTCAAGCAGGTAGGACGGGCGCACGCAGCCCCGCCCCCCGCCCCCCAACCGCCAGCGCTGCCCGGCCCCCCTCCGGCCCCCCACCCCCACCCGCGGCCGCCTGGGATGCCGAGCACCGGTGACCACATGGGGCAGTGCCAACGTTGGCCCACGCAGCCCCAGGCTGGGGGCGGGAAGACAGGCACAAGACGAGTTTCAGAGGCTGCAGAGAAGAGCCAAGCAGGGGAGTGTGGTGGAGCTCAGTCTTAAAGCAGTTCAGGGGGGGAGCCTTGCTGTGGGGGTGAGAGGTGAGCGGAGGTGGGAGGACGTTGAGACTGGCCAGCGGCGGCCAGCACAGGGAGCAACAAGAGCAGAGGCTCTCCGGTGAGAGCCTCTAGGAGGCCAGCCGGGTGTGGTGGGCCAGGCCTGATTAGTTGAAGCTAGACGGAGGCCCTGAAGGCAGAGGAAGGGCTTTGGCCTTGGGCTCTGAGTGAAACAGGGAGCCACTGAAGGGTTTTGAGGACGGGAGATTCTCTGCATGAGTTTTAGCTGGCTCGATCTGGCTGCTGCTGGAGAACAGGCAGTGGGGGTCAAAGCACATGCCGAGAGACCCACTGAGGGGCCGCGGAGGAACCGAGATAAGAGGCCACAGGGACCTGGAGTGAGGTGGGAACAGCAGAGCACAAGAAAGCATTGAGGGCAAATTTTGAAGCTACAGTGCAGGGAATTTTGAAATAGACAGGGTATGTGGGAGACCCCCCATGCAGCCATCCCCTTGGAAGCCTGGCTACCTCCCAGAGCAGGACCTGGAGGCAAGGCTCCACGGCTTCCAGAGGAACACGGACTTCAGCCCCCATTCACTCTGGGGGCTCCCCTGCTGGTAGTTTCTCTAGTGCCCTCATCCTTCCCTACCCACGGACACCTGGCATCACTGTGTCTGTGGGCTGAGGCTTTCCTAAGAGAAAGGAAGAGACTTCAGGCAGAGAAGCAAGCCACCCACTGGAAATGAGAAGAAGGGAAAAATAATAGGGCACAAATTCTGAAAAAGAACGCGCTGCATTCCAGGCACCATCCTAAGTGCTTCCCGTACTCCCCAGGGATTCATTTAACCCTCATTCCTCTAAGGCACATCCTAGGCTACCCTTATTTTACCGATGAGCAAACGGAAGCACAGAGAGGTTAAGTCACTTGCCCCAAGTCACACAGCCAGTACCCGGCTGAGCTGGGATTCAGATCCAGTCATTCAGCTCCACATTCATGCTCAGATCCTTATTGCTTTTGTGGGGAAAGTAAGTCCAAATTAACAGTTGAATACACGATCCCAGAACTCAGGTCATTCGCTCATTCATTCCCTGAGCACCTACTCTGCCAGGCCCTGGGGCCACAGAATGGAATAAGACTGTCTTGTCTCTTGCTGTCCTGATTCTGGGGTGGGAGTGGGGGTGGCGCAGATGCCTGAAGGCCAGAGCCCTGACCTCTTGTCCTTGAGCATCACTGATTAGAACAGCCTTGACCTAAAGCAAGTCACAGCCCGTTTTGTCCTGAAGACCCCAATACAGAGTGAGGCCTCTCCCACTTGATCATGTTTTTGATGCTCTTTGATGATAGTTCCTTACTTCTAAAATGAGCCAGCCCGCTCAGCAGGAGGCTCTGCGTGGCTTCTCAGGGACTGGCACAATGTTTGCTGCCCAGGAGGTGGCAGAGTTGGGTGGCAGGTGTTTCAGGCAGTGGGTGGAGAAGGAGGTAATGCTTCCTCCCCCCTAGCACAAGGCAGACCCCTGCTCCCTTCCCCCATCCACCCTCTGATAGCCATTCTCTAAATTCTCTACCCTGCCAAGGCTCTGCTCGATATTATGTTAACCCAGTTTTGCCACGATGCAAATACCAGAGCACAGAGGGGCGAGTGCGAGATAATTTTCCCGGAGTTCCAAAGGGCTGCAGCCACCCCCCTCCGTGGAGGTTGCTAGGCAACCATCACTCCCACAGGACAGGATCACTTGGAGACGATGAAGGCCTATCATGCAAAGGGGCTTTCCTCCTCCCGCAGAGTTCTGAAAGCCAGGGGCAGCCTGTGTGTGTTGGGGAGGTGCAGGGGTTAGAGGGAAGGAGCAGGGAGGAGGCCAACACAAGGCTGGGCAGCCCGGAACCTGGAGGTGTTGGAGGAGAGACTGGGTAAGGCTGTTCTGTATTCAGCCCCTGACATCAGGCTCTGCGTGCCCTCAGGCCGTCCTCATGGGCCTCCAGGCAAGGCGACACTCACCATCCTGGCAGGAAAGAGACCACATTAGCCTGGCACAGGAAACTCTCCATGGTTCCCTTCAATCCCCTGAGTCCGCAGACTTGGAAACAGAGCGGCATCCCAGCCAGAGAGTGTCTCTGACTCCTTGTTTACTGACAGTCGATCACTTACAACACCTAATATTTGTACAGGGCGTTCTGATTGGCTTGTGTGGCTCCCTAGAAATGCTTTTCAAGATCAAATCAAAGATCAAAAACAAAATCAAAGAAAATAATTAACTCACACATTGTTCCCTTCTTCCCTTGCTGAGGCAGTTGGAGAGTCTAAAATCTGCACCTTACCGTGTCCCTGCTGAGAAGCGCTCAGTGATCCCCCACTGTTCTCGGGGTAATGAGAGACCCTTCACAGTGCAGCTGTGTTCTCCCCGCACTGCTCCTGTGACACTCGAGTCCCGTGTTGCCCTCCGAGTGGCCCCAGCTCATTCCTCCTGCCCAGACCCCCGACCCTGGGACACTTTGACTCCTTGACTGGCTGACAAACTTGTATTTCTCCTTTATTTTTTATTTATTGATTGGAGAGAGACAGCACAAGAGGAGGGAAAGAGAGAAGCAGTCTCCCTGCTGAGCGGGGAGGCCAACGTGGGGCCCAATCCCGGGACCCTGGGATCAGACCCGAGCCAAGGGTAGACGCTTAATGACTGAGCCCCCCCAGGCGTCTGTGTATTTCTCTTGTCAAAGCCTGCCCCTGTTAAGCTCCTCCTGCCTGTGGCACCCACTTCCCACACTCACGTCTACAACCTGCTGATTTTGTCCAGTCTTGTGATGTCTATTATGCAGCGCTGTAACCCCTCCTTGGGAGGTCTGTTTTCTGCCCCCATTCGGCTGGGTCTTCCATCCCTGAAGTTCATGGCTCCTGAGAGATCCCAGTGCACGTTCATGGAGCGGCTGTCCAACTGACCACCATGTAGGCAGTACCAGGCGTCTCTTAGGAGGGGTACATGTAGAGCTTAGGGCAAGAACTAGTCTCACTTCCTAGCTGCCATTAAAAAAAAAAACAAAAAAAAAAAAACAGCACTGGGCGCCTGGGTGGCTCAGTCATTAAGTGTCTGCCTTTGGCTCAGGTCCTGGGATCATGCCCCACGTCGGGCTCCCCACTCGGTGGGAAGCCTGCTTTCCTTCCCCACTCCCTCAGCTTGTGTTCCCTCTCTTGCTTTGTCAAGTAAATAAATAAAATCTTTAAAAAAAAAAGGCACCGGCCACTTACTGTATCCATCACATACTGTGTGGAGGCACAAGCATCATCCCTTCTTCCTCTGTGACAACACAGCCAGAAAGAGGCGGTGGTGCAATTCGCCACGGAAGGGACTGCCCAGAGTCTCGTGACTGCCCCCTTGTGGCAGCATCGGTGTGGAGCCCAGCCTTGAGACTGAAGCCTTTGTCCCATTACCAAGGGCTGTCCCTTCTACATCCTGTGTTCCCCTTCTCTGGGCTAGCCTGGGGGTCAGCACCACCCTGTGCCCGCCCTTGGGACAAGGAGAGGGGCTCATGCCACAGCCTCACTGGTCCTCCTGCCCCTGGGTTCTTCAGGCTGGAGCCTGCAACCCACCAGGGAAGGAAACCCTACATGGGATCGCAACTATTCCGTTCCCTACATGGGAACGCTATGCCTCCTGTTGGCGTGCACTACCCTTATCATTCTCAAGGTGGCCAACTGGACCAGCTGTGAACATGGGAGAATTACCAGGGGAATGAAGAGCTGCTGAATTGACATTCCAGGTAGCCATGGGTGACAGTCGGCACCCGGGAGCCCTGAGTCCAGCACGGTCCGGCCGGTTGGTAAGAATCCCACAGGCTAAAAAAAAAAAAAAAAAAAAAAAAAAAAAAAAAAAAAGAATCCCACAGGCTATTGAAGGCAGCCGGCTGCAGATCCTCACGCAGGTTCCTCGCCACCCATTGCTTGCCTGCCCATCCCACAGCTTCCCAGAGTCATTGCAGAGTGGAAATATTAGAGGAAAAAAACAAGACATTTTGCAAGCGAGTATGGTATGTGAGTGTAATCATCTAGACTCTGACTTGTGACATTAACCGCCTGATCTTACGGAAACACGGAGAGGAGTGACTAATGAAGTCCCTCTGAAGAACAAACAATTTGCAACAAGATGACTTACTTAGTGGCAGTTGTCAACACAGCGAAGGGGTGAGTAAGACTTGCAGCCACCCTACACGGGAGACCTCTCCAACCTCTGCAGGGCAGTGTCGGTCAGAGCCTTCCGGCGATGCTGACGTGTTCTCGGTACACAAGCCATTGCCGGATCGGGATCACAGACATCACTCTTCCGGCCCGCAGCGGAGGCCCCGAGCCCGGGTCGCCCACAGTCACGTACGACTAATGGTCAGGATGAGAACCCGAGTCCCCAGACTCCTTGGTCCTTTTGTGGCTTAAGGACACTGATATGAGCCAGCCTGCCCCCAAACAGAACTGAAGCCACCGTGTTTCTCAATTGCCAGAAAAGCAACCAGTGGTTAGCATTTTCTGTTTCTTTAAGCTTCATCTCATCAGCTTTTTAGCCATTTTGCTTGGCCCACCAGACTCATTTTTAATATTGTATCTGGTAACTGGGCCTGAGTGTTTTTTTTTTGTTTTTTTTTTTTCTTTGCTGAAAGAGTTTCTCACAAACTTGTATGAGTCATTCTGTTTTTTAAAGCGGAGACCTGCCTGCTAAGGCAGAGTCATATTTCTGAATAGAAAATACTGTTTCTTGATCTGCTGCTGGAGTGAAAAAAGTACCAGCATTTCATGGGGTTTCTCAGAGAACACCTTGGTTTCCAGGAACTCTGCTACCTGGCCCAGTTGGCAAATGACAGTTCCAATGGAAAAAACTTAAGAAAAGCTTCCTCGAGTGTGTGCACCGTACAGGGGAGTGCTGGCTGGGCTGGGAGTGGGGAGGTAGGCGGTAGAAATCTCTGGGCGCGCAGGGGCTCCCTGATTTGTGTCTACCTGTAGCTCAGTGGGGGCTCCCAGAGGAGCAGGGACCCCGACAGGGCAGGCACCCCGGCTCCCTGCAGCCCAGGGCTCAGCACACAGCAGGTGCCCCATAAGTGCTCACGACTTGGTGTTGGTGATACAAGGCAGTCTCGGTTGCCTGGCAATGGCTGAGCCAAAGCTCTGTTCCTCAGGCGGAAATGGGGAACTGAGTGAAAAGCTGGGAGCTGGTGGCTTTGAGTCAGGAAACATGGAGGGGTTTCGTGTCTCTGTGTGTCTGTGTGTGCCCTGAGTGGGAGCCGGTGGTCTGCAGGGGTTACTGTATTGGGTGACTGGCCCCAGGAAGATTTGAGAAAGCCAAGACCCGGACTGCCTGGGTCCCCACCCCACCTCTGCCATCCACGGCCTTGTGCGTGACCGTGGGAAAATTACTTGATCCTTGTGCCTCATCTCCCTCATCTGTAAAATGGGGATAATGGTGCCCCCTGTATCTTGGGGCTGTTGATGATTAGATGAGCTGCTGCCTGAAAAGCACTTAGAACAGGACTGGGCCCATGTGGGACGTGGTGGAAATGTTCGTAGTTCTTACGGTGTTTTCCTCGCCCTAAAATACCTTCTCGCCCACACCCCAGGGCTTGAGCCTCTGCCTCTGTGCTCATGGTATTTCCTCCATCCACGGCAGGTCTTGGCCAACAAGAGTCACCTGTGGATCGAGGAGGAAGTCTGGCGGATGGAGATCTACCTCTCGCTGGGAGTACTGGCCCTCGGTACGCTGTCCCTGCTGGCCGTCACGTCACTGCCCTCCATTGCAAACTCGCTCAACTGGAGGGAGTTCAGCTTCGTTCAGGTAAAGTAGTTCTGCCTGCATCAGCTCGCTTGGCGTTGGCCCTAACCCTCCGTGAACCCCTTGGCTTTCATAATCTGTGTGACGGGACCACTCCGTCAGACCCCGGGGCCTTCCCAAGCCTTGAGGGCTCCCCCAAGTCTCCTGATAAAGGGGCTATGGGACAAGCTCGTCCTCGGGACATCTGGGGAAGCCAGAGGTAGACATGTGAGAAAATTAGACAACACATTCTGGACTAAACATTCTCCGTTTCTACAGTTCTGAGCTTTCCAGACCAAATTCCATGGTGTGCGATCATTGCGTATCTCACTGGTCTAGCTAGGAGTCAGTGAGCGAGCCGGGCCGACTGCTCAGCAACCTCATTGCAACCAGCTCTGTCGTCCCCTTTAGCCCTGTCATCCCCTTTAGCTCTGTCGTCCCCTTTAGCCCTGTCGTCCCCTTTAGCTCTGTCGTCCCCTTTAGGCCCAAGCGGAGGTGAGCATTAAGATCACCAGTTTATAGGGAATAAAATGTAGCGCATCCCAAAGGACACCATTCCTGTGAAACACCCAGAGAAAAGGAGACCTGTAGTCTAATACATTTGAGAAAAGGTTTGCCTTCCCTAAGCGACTCACAGTGCCCTTTGGTATATCGAAGATTCTAGTAGCGTCTACAACCCACCAACCTTGTTAACCAGACTTCTTTGGGCCTGAATAGCCTCCCTCCCCCGACTTTTGGGGGTTTGGTTTTTTGCTCTGTTTCTGGTTTCCAGAGAACAGTTACTGCACCGCAGCAAGCACAGTTTAGGAAGCCCTGCTAAGGGATCAGGGCCTTTTTGCAGGTTTTCTCTCGGGAAGTGTTTACTGAGCACTTACTGCATGCCAGACCTCGTGTTAGGCCTCCGGTGTGATAGGGAACAAGACAGGCACAGCCGCGTTTCATTTACGAGGACGACTGGGACAGGGACAATTTTCCCATTGCTTTGGCATTCTCCCCCCGTTCTCTATACAGAGTATGCAGTCAGCCCCCCAAGTGTTGGCAGATTAACTCATCCCCTCCGTGGCTAGATGCTGACTAATATTGCATTCTGCCAGTGATATTGGATCAGGGCAGAGAACAGCGCTCATATCCACCCCCAGTATCAACAAAAATCTGTCACATCTCTTCTCTGTGTGGTGAGGACACAGTATGGGATTCACAGAGAGACACTGACCGTGCAATGCTCTTATGTAATCCAAATTAATTGTCCCTGGTTGGTGACGCTTACATACCCTAGAACAAAACACAGTTGTGGCTGCTTGGGCTTTTTTGGTTTTTCTTTTTCTTTTTTTTTGAAGTATGTTTCTGAATCTCACTGGCCCTGCTCATCTGGGAAGGTCTCAGGGCTGACATATGCCAGCTGCAGCGAGGGGGAAAAACAGAGTTTTATCTATCTGCAGCTAATCCCCATGGGTCTCACACCCAAATCTCAGATTTTCCTGTTCCTGCTTGGAGTATCCTGGGGTGCATGATTTATCCACAATTAAAACGGGCTGCAGGTCGCTCGCCTCACTGAGAAGTTGCACTGTTAAGCAGCTGGTAGATTATAAGCCCAGCTCTGGCTGCTGGAGAAAGCCAGAGGATTTGATTTTGTTAGCAAAAGCAGGCCTGAACCTCAAGAGCCATGCTGGACTTTACATATTAAAGAGTTGAAATGTAAATATGGAAGTTCCTCAGCCACTACTAGGGGAGGGGGGCTGCAAGGCCAGGAGATGGGTAGAAAGGCAGGGCTTTACTTGGGGGAGGTCAGAGGCCCACATTCTGTCTACGAAAACAGATACTCTGTCTCCTGAGAATGCTAATATAGGGAGGAGGAACTGTCAGCGCCCAGGGCTGAGGGTCCAGCTCTGCCCCCCCCACCCCGTCCCAGCTCTGGAATTGTGGGCAGGTGACTAACACCCCACCAAATCTCACCTTACCTTTAAGATGGGAGTTCATGCCTGCAGAGGTGCAGTGAGCCACCATGAGAGATGACATGTGGAACAGAGTAGAAAGCATTTTGCTATTATTCTTAGCGTATGTGGCCACATTTTCTTTATCTCCGACTAAGCTACCAATTCCTGAGTTCACGAGAGGCCAAGAGACTCTGCCCTGGGCGTCAGAATGGTCCTGGGCTGGGTTTGCCTACCGCGGTCGATATTCACCAGTGGGTCCTGAAATGAATTTGGTGAATCGCAACCAGATTTCTAAAAATGAAAAAGGACAGAATGTTACAAAAATGTCGGAGGGCTTCGCATGTTCTAAGGATAGATATTTTTTTCAATTATATTGATTAGGTAGTTATATTCACACACGTGGCGTTCCCGGTGATGTCCGGGGCAGTAGTGAAAAGTGTGGTTCTTACTGTGAGCCATCATCTCCACGTTTGAAGTCGGGGAGCTCTTTTGGAGACTTAGAGATGCCCAGACCCACCCTTGCCCTAAGGACTCAGATGCCCGAGAAGTCCGTTGTGAGCTCCTTGGGTGACAGGTGCGCGTGTGCGCTAACTGCGGGGCAGTGAGCCCAGCCTGTGCAGCCAGCAGATTGTGGCTTTCAGTCCCAAGCCCGCCGCTGCCCGGACCTCATCTCGTCCCGCTATCCCACCTGACCCCCGCAGGCCACCAGGGCTATGCTCCTGACCCCCGCAGGCCGTGCTTCTCCATGGGCTAGGCCTGCCTCCTGGAGGTCTGATGGACCTAAAAGCCATCAAAGCAGCATGTTGACGCCATAGCAGTAACTGTGTTTCCGTTCCTCCTTTTGTTCCTGAGGCTGTTTTCCAAGGTTTAAATTTGGGGTGTTGTGGTTATGGCTTTATGACTTTGGCTTGGTCTTGGCTATGCTAACTGCTCGAAGTAAGCCAGGTAAGCCTTGTCAGATTGCTGAATCGCCAAGGTCGGGGCTGCTCAGGGACATTGGGGTTCTGCTCTAGCAGCTCAGTACTGCCCCCAGAGTGAGAGGGGCTTCCTGCGACCTTGCCCACGCCAGCCACTTGCCTGAAATAGTGACAGAGACCAGCTCTGACCCCAACTTCGTGAACGACTGTCCGCAGCCCCTCGACGCCACAGTAGCTGACCAGGAGCAAGAGACACTGAGAAGCTGGCTATTTCATTTTTGCTAACAAGCTTACATACGATGTAAATGACCTTAGCTTGGCGAGTGCGGGTGTTGTCGGGATTGGGGGCAGGGCAGTGTGGGATTTTCAGATGGTTTCCAAGGAGAGAGAGTTTGAGGAAAACAAACTCACTGGAACCATCCAGGCATCCCATTGGAATTGCACAGTCCAAAGGCCCTTTGTCATCAGCTGATCTTTGCTGTCAGCCCTCTCTGTAAACCATTAGCCCGAGGCGGGGGCTTCCTGCCATCTGTCACCATGGAATTTTGGATGACACAAGGATGGGGATGCAGGAATGGGAGCCACATCTCGGTGCCCTCCCAATGTACGTCCATGTTGTCTAGCACAGTCCATCACTCCAAATTAGGGGCTAGGGACAGTGGCCCACGTGGGTTAAACGCTGGAACTCCAGGGCATGTCACTAAGGGAAATGCTGAGGGCTCCCCGGGGGCCACCAGGGCTTGGTCCATTGGCCTGGGTAGGTTCTCATTGCTTCATCATCGGGGGAAGCCCCGCAATGCAGAGCGTGGGCCGTTCGAGGCCTCAGTGGATCTTTGTGGAAGGTATACATAGGGTCAGGTCCATCCTAATCAAATAGCCCTGGCAGGGGGGCACACAAGGGCGTCTCTTCCTGACGCTGGAAAGGCTTGAGTGACGAGGATCTCGGAAATTAGTTGTTCTTAGTCCTTACTGCGCATGAGCCTCATCGCTGAATCTCCACTCCAAACCAGTCTCGTCTGCATTTCCGGGCAGGGCTTAGGCGTTCCCATTTCTCCCAGGCTCCCCAGGATTTTACCATGGAGTCAGCTTTGAAAACCACAGTCTCAGACTCAGGGGTAAAGGGCACTTCCCAGCCATCCGAGCAAAGCCCAGTAGATCCAAAGCCCAGTAGATCCGCGCGTATAAGGGGAGCGACGGTTTGGGGCCAGACGCTGGGCGGGCAGCTGGTTGAGGAAGGTCAGAGTGGTTTTCCAGCTTGTTCAAGGTTTATTCCCGATGGTCAGTGCTGGGGACCTTTCCTTCCCTCCCAGTTTTATTTATTTATTTTTTTTTTTAGTAAAATAAGATAATACAAAATTTACTCTCTTAACCATTAAGCATACAGTTCAGCAATATTAAGTGCATCCCCTCTGGGGAGCTACCATCCCCACCATCCATCTCCAGAGCTTTTCCCATCTTGCAACACTGATGCTCTGTCCGCATGAATCACTAACTCCCCACGGTCCCCTCCCCGAGCCCTTGGCGACCGCCATTTCCACTTTCCGTCTCTATAACGTCACAGTCTCACATAAGTGCAGTCGTACAGTGTTTGTCTTTTTCGTGCCTGGCTGATTTCATGTAGCATCAGGCCTCCCAGTTTGTTCGTGTCCCACCAGGTGTCAGAACTGCCTTCCTCTTCATAGTCCACTGTTTAGAGAAATAGCCCATTTCCCTTGTCCATTCTTCTACTGGTGGGCACTTGGGCTGCCTCCGTGAATAGGGGTGTCCACATATCTCTTCAGGACCCTGCTTTCCATTCCTTGGGGTATAGCTCAGAAGTGGGGTGCTGGAGTGAGTGGTACTTGTATTTTTAATTTAGTGAGGACCCCCCCCCTTCCACAGCAGCCATTCCCACCCTCAGTGGGCAAGGCCTCCCGTTTCTCCACATCCTCTCAGCACTTGTTTTCTGGGGGTTTTTGTTTGTTTGTTTTAAGATTTTATTTATTTGACAGAGAGAAACATGGCTACAGAGGGAACACGAGCAGCAGGAGTGAGAGAGGGAGAAGCAGGCTTCCTGCCGAGCAGGGAGCCCGATGCAGGGCTCGATCTCCGGACTCCGGGATCATGACCTGAGCCGAAGGCAGACTCTTAACAACTGAGCCCCCCAGGCGCCCCCATTTTCTGGGTTTTTTGACCGTAGCCATCCTTATGGGTGTGAGGTAACATCTCATTGTGGTTTGGACCTGCATTTCCCTGATGATGAGTCATGTTGAGCATCTCTTTGTGTGCTTATTAGCGATTCGTAGATCTTCTTTGGAGAAATTTCTATTGAAGTACTTTCCAAGTATTTTTCACCTATTTTTGAGTTGAGGCGTTTGGTTTTCTGTTGTTGAGTTTGGGAGTTGTCTATATAGTCTGGGTATTAATCCCAAATATTTCCTCGGTGCTGGAGACCTTCTTAACCCCAGAAGTTGCAAGGAGATTTGGAATTCCTGATAGATTCCCCTGGAAGTGACAAGGATCTGGGTGTGACTCGCAGTCAGGGAGACTTCCATTTTGGGGGCCGACCATTTTAATATGACGTAACTGTGGGTAGTAGGCTAAAAACATCTTCAAAGTTATTAAAAGCCAAGAAAACACAGAGATGGCAAGGGAGGCTAGAAACTGGGGATCTTTTGGCAACTGGTATTTTTTAGAGGTCAAAAGTGCTGCACTTGGGAACTTGTCTATGAACATATAGTGTGGAGCCATTAGAAAATGTTTTGTTTTTTCATAAAAGTATTGCAAGCAATTCTTCTGAACAGCGTTCTTCTGCGTACCGAGGTTGACCATCCTGGCGTTTCTACTGGAGTGGGGATAAGCAAGGCCTCCCCACACTAGGGAGGAGCGAGAATGAGGCAAGGTAGCACAGTCAGACCCCTTAGAACCGTGCCTGAGGGGAGTGCAAGCAAGACACTGTCTCTCAACCAAGCCCCTGGATCACAAGTGGGGCTGGAAGGAGATCCAGGAGCCCAATTGTAGCTTCCCTGTGGAAAGCTCCAAGCCAGTCTATGCAGAGTACCCTGAGATCCCATCATACCGCCACATTTCAGTTCAACCCTTCCGGCGTCTCCTTGGAGAAAATGCATACGTGTTCATGGCTTGATGAGTCACTGCTATTTTCATTCCTTATGTGATAAACACAGGGCTCTCGTGACCCGTATCTCTCCACGGTTCCTCAGTGCGCCCAATGCCTCTCCTCTGGGCCTGCCACAAAGCCCTGCCTCTTGGGCCCCATGCTCGCCATCGTCCCTGGCCCAGCCATATAGCACTTCCCCCACATCTCCAGCTTCGGCTTTGGGGACCACTGACTTGTCACCGAGGCCCAGTTAGTGGCTTGCCCAGGATCACAGTGTCATTTGGGTGAACTGGGATGCCTCGTTTGTTGTCCACAAGAAACTGCCAGAGATTCCAAGGCTAGAGCTACAGATCAGTACTTCCCAGCTCCCTGGGAAAGTCAGGATTGTATGGCATGATGAAGAGAGGCTCCTGGCTGGAGGGGGCGCACAGATGCCCACCCATGGCTCAAGGGTGGGACCCTCGCCTTCCCCGCAAGATGGCATAAACCACTCCCGCTTGGGTTTGTGACTGTCTCGGTCTCCGCACAGTACACACTCCCTTCCAGGAAGGAGAGGAACCTGGCGGGGTTGTTGATGAGTCAGGGTGGCGGTGGGAGGGGAGGGACCAGCCCCACCAAGAGCATTGATGTGATGCTCTAAAGCCGAGGGTTTCACCGATGGTGTCAGGTCACCCAGCCCGCAGACCTCGGAGCCGCCCGCACTTCTGGTGTCAAATCTGCTTGTTACTTTGTGTTCATGTTTCAATCAACTTGAAAGCAATCTGCTTTTTCATCTGGCCTCATCTTAGGCCAAATGTTATTGGTGAAATATGGCTTTGGTCTCTTGGCCGACACCTATGGCTCTGTATACATTAACCTATGCACAAAACCAGTAAAATGTCTAAACGTCGTTGGACTTCATTCCATCTCGTCCCCTGGCAGCCACCAGAGGTACGAATAATGCAGTTTGGGGAAAGCAGCATGCTTTATCAGATCCTCATGATTCCCTTTATCCTTACACGCCTGCAGGATAGAGGCATTATTCTCATTTTTCTGTTGGGGAAACTGAGGCTCAGAGAGCTTAGATGGTACTAAGATCCCGCAGAGAGGGAGTGACGGGGCTGGGATCGGAACCCAGAGCCTCAGCTACCGGAGCAGCCCTCCTTCTCCCCCTCGGCCAGGCAGGCAGACGAGCACTTGGCAGCATCTCCGTGTGTCACCACCCCGGCCTTAACTCCCTCCTTTCTTCCACAGTCTACTCTGGGCTTTGTGGCCTTAGTGCTGAGCACCCTGCACACACTCACCTATGGCTGGACCCGTGCCTTTGAAGACAGCCATTACAAGTTCTACCTGCCTCCCACGTTCACGCTCACGCTGCTGGTGCCCTGCGTCGTGATCCTGACCAAAGGCCTCTTCCTGCTGCCCTGCTTCCACCGCAGGCTCTCCAAAATCCGGAGGGGCTGGGAGAAGAACAGTGGCGTGCAGTTTACTCTGCCAGTGGACCACGCCCTGGCCCAGAAGACGAGCCACGTGTGAGGTGCCTGCCTGTGGCCCCAGGCACCAGACATGGGCAGGACAGTGCCCTGGGCCTGTCGGGGCCGCTTTTCCAGATCGTGCGGTACGGTGACATTGGGTGCAAAGTAGTGGTTCGAGGTCTGAATTCCTGGGACCCAAATGTATGCGGCGTAATATTCGGAGTGGCACACCCCGGGGTGTGACTTATGTTCATGTAGATTTCATATATATAACGGGATTTGCATTCATACTTAGTTAAAAAGTTGAGTCCCTGAGATTTCAACTTGTAGATTTAAAAGCCAGTGCCAGATGATAGGAAAACAGGCCCTCACCCTGTGGGGATCTCTGCAGAGAAGGACACACACTCTTTGCACAGAAGGCAGTGAGAGGCTTGTCCCTTGTTGGATTCGACCCATTTGTGTCCCTGCTCCCTTTTTGCTGCTTTCCCTGAGGCTTTTGCAGTGCTGGGGCTCTAAGGGGGCAGATAAGAGCTCAGGCTGAAGCTGGATTCAGTGCACAGAGCCAGCAGGCGCAGGGGGGGGGGGGTGGCCTCCTCCCCCATTCACCTTGGGCAATAGCAGGAGGTCAGGTGGGAGCTGGGGCCCCTGGGGGGTGAGCCTACTGTCTGTACTGTGGGGCCAACTGTCCAGGGGTCGTTTGCCCGGTAGGAGGGGGCAGGGGCCCAGGGCCCGAGCTGATCTCCCCAGTCCTCCCTGAGTTGGGGAGATTTTTTTTTTTTCCCTGCAAGTCCAAAATGCCCACAGCGGCGGCACATTGATCTCTTGGAGTGCGAAGTCGTCTCCGTGTAGGAGCCGCTAATGAACCATCTTGAGAACAAGTGTAATTCCTTTCCCTCCTTTAAGTTGGTGATGACCGTTCTCTAAACCACTGTGCCTTCTCACCTTTCAGATCATTAGTTTGGATGCCTCTTAGGAAGGCCCAGAGCAGGCCCTCTGAAAGTCAGCTCGAGGGGGAGGGGAAAACAAGGCAGACAGCACTAAGCATCCCAGCTGAGGCATTCCCGAGCCCCACGCAGGGCACCGAAGGACTGATGGTGTCCACTGAACTGTCCCATGGAAAAAAACGCTGGGGCCTTGTCACATGTCCTCTGCTGCCAGGGAGAAAACATGCCAGAAAACCACACTGGCTCCAAGTTTGCCACTCTCCAGGGAAACAGGGAGAACGTGGGCAGCGAGACCCCAAAAAATCTACCAACCCCAGGCAGTCAAAATCATTGGGAGGGTCTTTTCTGCCAAAGCTACAAACTTGAAGTGCTTCTGCCCCAAAGCACAAGAGGCTGGACCACAGCCAGGGTCATGGGACATGTGGCCTCAAATCCCATGCCATCCCTTGCTCGTTCCTACCAAAACCACCATTTATGTTCCCTGTGAAGAAACGGCTATTTTTGGCCAAGCCCCCTCAACCCTAGAACCAGGATGATCTTGTCACCTCCACAAAAAAAGCAACCTTCGAACCCAAAGGGGATGAAGTCCCGGTGGAAGGCACAAGTGAGGCAGACGCTGAACTCCGCTTGGAATGAGGAGCGCTGGTCACGCTTATGTCTCAGGTCTTCCGGAGGGGACCTTAGGAACAGAAAGGCACGCCAGCAAAGGCTGACCATACAGTGCTGTGAGAAGAGGAGGCTCCTGCCTCCCCCAGGGAGGCTTCATCAGCTCAAGTGTGTAGAGCACATTAGGGTCCTCCAGTGAAGAGGGCTGGGGGAAGCCAAGTGCGATGGTGTCTCATTAGGTCAGTGACTGATGGAGGGAAGGCGATGCAGGCGAAGTTGTCTGCTTCCCGCAGATGCTCTCCATCTGCCGCTTCAAGACCGAGTGGCAGAAGCTTGTCTTCCAAACGCCCCGATCCTTGGAGAGACTCGCTGAAAAGGACGGGGGCAAAGCACAGGTTCCAACATTTGCTTCACAAATTGAGGGCCCATCCATTTCCTGCTGATCAGAAGCGGGGAGAACAGGGGCACCTGGGAGCCACCAGGGATCTCCAACCCCAGTCAGTATTGGCTGCCTTCCTTCCCCAGCCCTCCCTGGGCACGGGGAATTTCCTTATACCAAAGACGCTGACCTCCAGCAAAATCCAGTATGCTCCCTCCCCTTCCCCCGCCCACCTCCTAATGCAGGTGCTCCTCGGGGAAGGGACTGGTTCCAAGGTGGGTGGCGGAGGGAACAGGTGCAACAGAAGACCTGGCCATCCCCCAGCTGGACAATCAACTCGTGAAAGGCAGCATGTGCCGTGCACTTGGGCTTGATCTGGTGTCTGCTGCTCTTCCCTACCTCACCAGGCAGCTGGCGACAGCATCCCCATAACAGCGCGTCGCTCCCTTTCAGCACGGTAAACTCTGCGTGCCTCTGGGTACAATAGTGCCGGAACCAGTGTGCTCCGGAAACCCTACATGCCATGGTCAGAGGTTGATGTTTAAAATCAATGCCATCGAAACAGTCTGTGTATTTCGTGTTGACCTTGTAGAGCTTGCCTGAGAAGCAGCAAAAATAAACACGTAACCTCCTGTCAATTTCAGGCTTTCATTTCTGCCCTGCTGCTCTGCTGCCCACTCCTTCATTCACTGGCTCCATGAACCTTCCAATTGGCGCTTGCTCTGAGTCAGGCGATAGGCAAGGCGAGCACAGAATGATCTGGGCTAGAGCTCACCTCTGAGGAAGGACAGGCATGCAGACCTACAGCAACAGGCAAGGAAGGCCAGATGAGATCCAGGTGACAACATGGTGGGAGGGGAGGCAACTGACTGTGTGCATGAAAGGAACACCCAAGCCAAAGCCCGGGGAGTCAGGGGAAGGCTTCCGGGAGGGAGCAGTATCTGCACTGTGGTTGGGAGGCTGCGGCTCTGAATGTAGGTTAGAGCAGTGGTGCTTCTCAAACTAGAATGTGAACAGGAGTCTCATAGGGACCGTGTTCAAACACAGGCTCTGAGTCACTGATCTGGGATGAGGCTGAGCTTGTGCATTTCTAGTAAGCTCCTAGGTGACATGGGCGGTGTTGATCCTCAGACACTCCAAGTAACAAGGGCTTAGATGGCTTCCGTTGTCCCTGCTGGGCTGCATTGCTGCCCGTTAACCCTCCCCAGGATGTCGGTTTCCCGGCCACCCTAGAAAGGCCTGTGCACACCCCAGATGTGGCTGAAGGTCCTGCTCTCTGAAAGGCAGGATCCTGACTGATTAGGCAGCCAAGCTTTTCCACTAAAGCAGAACTCTTACTGAATAGGGGGAAAAAGAAAAAAGAAACCATGTGCGCAAAGTAGTCTAGTGACTAAAAGCCATTTCTTGGGAACAATAACCAAAAGATGGCCTTGAGCCCATGAGAAGAGCCTTCTAAAGAAAGAACCATGATCAGAAAACAACTCCACTACAAATCCTTTTCAACAGCAAAAAACATCTCATGCTTCGAGTTTTGTTTTTCAACTCGGTGTCCTCCCACACGATGCTGAGAGAGTTAAGATTTAAAAGAAGTGATGAGGGGCGCTTGGGTGGCTCAGTCGTTAAGCATCTGCCTTCAACTCACGTCATGATTCTAGGGTCCTGGGATCAAGCCCCAAGTTAGGCTCCCTGCTCGTGTTCCCTCTCTTGTGTTCCCCCTGCTTGTGTTCCCTCTCTCGCTATGTCTCTCTCTGTCAATAAATAAATAAAATCTTTAAAAAAAAGTGATGAAAGAAAGTCCATTTTAAGGTGGTTCGCACAAGAACTAAGGAGCAGCCAAAATAACTCAGAAGTTTCAGAGATTTCTCACATGGCTATTTGACAAGCTGCATCTTTTCCAAAAGCAATGACATGGGCCCTTGCAAGTGCAGGCTTGCTTCTACTGGGTTGCTGCCCTGCTCTCTTTACAAAGAGGAAAGTAGAGCAAAAATCCGCAATCCCACCAGACCAGCACCAACTTTTGCTAACAGATCATTTGAAAACCCTTTTACTCACCTAAAATGGAATTTAGAAATAGAAACTACCCATGCATATACTTTCTTAATCAAAGTCTTCATTGAAATATAGAGGACAAATAAAGTAATTCACACTAATATATACAATACTAATAACGAATAGTGATTTTTTTTAAGATTTTATTTATTTGACAGAGAGAAACACAGCTAGAGAGGGAACACAAGCAGGGGGAGTGAGAGAGAGAGAAGCAGGCTTCCCAGTGAGCAGGGAGCCTGATATGGGGCTCAATCCCGGATGCCTGGGATCATGACCCGAGCTGAAGGCAGTTGCCTAATAAACTGAGCCACCCAGGCACCCCATGAATAGTGATTATTATGAGTAACAGTCTTATAGTAATTGGTTGTATTTATTTATTTATTCGATTATTATTTTTTAAAGATTTTATTTATTTGACAGAGACACAGCAAGAGAACATAGGTGGGGGAGTAGGAGAGGGAGAAGAGGCTTCCCACTGAGTAGACAGCCCAATGCAGGGCTTGATCCCAGAACCCCGGGATCATGACCTGAGCTGAAGGCAGATGCTTAATGACTGGGCCACCCAGGTGCCTCTAGTTAATTGGTTTTGAGAGAAGTACAATGATACTCAACATTATCAACCTTCTTTATAACTGACATTAAATTAAGGACTAAAGAAGTGTATGAGTGTGTGTGCATGTACACGTGTGCACTGAATGTTCGAAAGTGTTGAATGCTATGGAGAAGTCAAGTAGTAGTAGTAGTAGTAGTAGGTGAAGACCAACAAATGTCCACTGGATTTGGAAATATGGGAACTTTATGTAAGAATGTCAATGAAGTATTAGAGGACTGGGGATGAATGAGAGGTAAGGAAATGGAGAACAGTGGGCAACTCATCTGAGATTTGGCTATGAAGTGGGAGAAAGAGAGGATTAGTACTTGGGGAGAAATAGGAGAGCTGGGTTGTTTTTTTTCCCCCATGCCTTTAACCTGAACATGTTTTAGGTGTTTCTGGAAAAGAGCAAGATGAACAGGAATAGCTGAAGATGAAAGAGAGAGAGAATGGGAATCAAATTCCCAGAGGACATATAAAGAGATGAGGTCCAGAGCGCAAGTGGCTTCAGGGAGGAGTAGAGAAGTGGCTTGTCTTTTAATATTAGGAAAGGGGTTCCTGGGTAGCTCAGTTAGTTGAGTCTCAGACTCTTGATTTCGGCTCAGGTTGTGATCTCAGGTTGTAATCTCAGGGTTGTGGGATGGAGCCCCACATTGGGCTCTGTGCCGGGCAGGGAGCCTGCTTGGGATTCTCTCTCTCCCTCTCCCACTGCCCCCCTCCAAAAAGTTAATTAGTTAAATTAAATTAGGAGAAAAAGATAGGTGCCAATGAGTGGAGGATTTACTTTGGTGATGTAAGGTATAGAAGTTCTCTTATGATGATGCCTGTATCCTTTGTTAAAAAAGTCAGTGGCATCCGATAAGTGTAACCATGAGGGAAGAAGATTTGACTCTGATGACTGAAGAGGAAGGAAAAGATTAAAAATAATTGTTGGAGAAACTGAAAAGGGAACCTTGATAGCGTTAGCCAAAATGAAGTGAAACAACTTGTTTATAACATTTTTTTTTGGTCTGAAGTGAAATGTACTAATTTTGTTTAGTGTGCAAAGTGGAGTTTTTGCTCAGGTAAATTCTATTTTGCCCCACCAATTTCTGTAATAATTCCAGGTACTTTATCTTATTCAGTTTGACCTCTAATATTAACTCAAAATGCTTCGGATTCATTTTTGTTTTCCCTGTTGAGAAATGGACAATCACAAATGGACCTTTTTTTTTTTAAGATTTTATTTATTTGACAGAGAGAAACACAGCCAGAGAGGGAACACAAGCAGGGGGAGTGGGAGAGGAAGAAGCAGGCTTCCTGATGAGCAGGGAGCCCAATGTGGGGCTCGATCCCGGGTCTCCAGGATCATGACCTGAGCCGAAGGCAGTCGCTGAACCAACTGAGCCACCCAGGTGCCCCACAAATGAACCTTTTGATGCACTTAGGAACCAAAGGCTTCTATGCCAACCCTCCCATAAAGTGAACAATCAACCCCTTATTTACTGAGTGTTGATTTCATTTACCAGACCAGAAACCTAGCTTATTTCTATCATTTCTATCATATGCAAAGCATACTCATAACATCTAATTGATCCAACAGTTAAAACTGTTCTCTAACTAGAGAATTCATTAAGGCTTTCACTTCCTGAGGAGTCTTCCTGCTACAAAACAATTAGTTCTTGGACAAAAGACATACTTTTTAATGTACTGCTAAACTCTCAGGAGGTAAGAAAAACCATCAGGGCAGAAAATAAATGGGGCATGCATGTACATGGGGGGAAATTCAAGTCCTTTCTGCCTCAATTCAGAGCAACCAAGTGGGAGCTCAGTATCTAAGATCAACAAGCCACAGGTGAGAATCAGCAGAAACACAACTCCCAAAGAATTCAAAGAACAGAATTTTATCAAATAGAAAATGATGATATGCTAAATGTTTAAAAAACAGTCACAAAAATAAGAAATAAGGCACAATGAAAGGACCAGATATGATGAAAAATAGAAAATTCGGAAATGAAAGATTGTTGGAAATAAACCTAATTTGATGATTTAACAGCCTACTGGAAAAAATTAGTGAATTTTGAAATGGAGCTGAAGAAATTATCCATAATGCAAAAAAAAGGAGACAAATGAACAGAAAATATGAGAGGTTAAAAGAGATAGAGGTTAAAATGAAAAAGTCTAACATACAAGTGGAGCTCCAGAAAGAAAAAATGTCAGAGAAGCAAATTTCAAAGAGATAAAGGCTATGGACTTTTCAAAAGTAATGGAAGACTAGACTCTAGAAGAGCAGAAAGTACAATGTATACCTCTGAGCAGGAAAGCAAATTTGAAAAATGAAACTATGCCTAGACACACTAGGAAGCTCAAAATAATTTTACAATTGTAACAAACTTAACAAATCAATAGAAATCAGAAAATAGTGATCTAATATCTTGCAGGTGCAGAAAGGAAATCATTGTCAACTTAGAATTGTAAATCTAGCAAAACTGATCTTTAAGAAAAAAGGCAAAATCAGGACATTTCAGATGTGCAAAAATTGGACAGTTTACCAATAGTTCTTATCTAAAGAACTTCTCAAAAGTATACTTCAGATAGAAGGAAAATGACCCCAGAGGGAGCCAAAAAACAAGAAGGAATGGTATATAAAGAAATAGTAACCATGAAGATAAATCTAAATAAACCATGTCTATATAAAATAACAGTAATGTCTACATATGTGAGGGTTTTTTTTTTTTTTTTTAAGGGCACACTGAAAGACTGGACAATAATGGCATGTAGGGTGACTGAGAAAATGATTGAGTTAAAATGTTCTGAGACTGTTTGGGGGTGGGAGAAATTATGGACTAATTTAGATTTTGTTAAGTAAGCCAGGAAGAATGCCAATGGTAACCACTAAAAACCTAAAAATATAACATCCAAATTTAGGCGAGGGAAAAATGAAATAAGAAAGCAAACAACAAGTTCAACTCTCAAAAAGCAAGAAAAGAGAAAAATAGCATAGAAAAAGCAGAAGACATCAAAAACAAAATTAAATCCACATATATCAATAATCACAATAAATACAAATGGATTAAACTCTTAAATTAAAAGAGAGAGATTACCAAATTGGATCTTTCAATACAGTTATATACTATTTATAAGTGGCATACCTAAAAACTAAGATAAAGCAATAGTAAAAAATATGTTAGGCAAAAACAAACCAAATGAAAGTCAAGGTAGCTAGATTATTATACAAAGTATACTTTATGACATAGGACATTATTAGGGATAGTCACTATATAATGATAAAGATTTCAGTATTTTAGAATTATATGCATTTAATAATGTAGCTTCAAAATACATAAAGCAAGAAAAAAAGAAATGTAGACAAATTTATTATACTGGGAAACCATAACAAACAAAAATGTGTGTGTGTGTTTATAACAACATAACAAGCTTGGCATCATAAAGAATAAGGAAATTATGTTCTTCTCAAGAAAACAAATTGAAAATGTGTTAGACCTAGGCAAATCTCAAAAAATTTCAAGGCATAAATGTCATACAAATATACTTTCTAAACTTGGTGCAAAGTAAGTTAAATATCAAGAATACAAAGCTGTATTTCAAATGCCCATATATTTTGAAATTTAAAATACAGGTTTCCAAATAAATCATTAATCAAAAAGAAATTAGAATGAAATTTTTTTCAAAAACTTAAAATGGAATGGTAATAGAAAAAGCAGGAGACATCAAAAACAAAATTAAATCCACATATCAATAATCATAATAAATACAAATGGATTAAACTCTTAAATTAAAAGAGAGAGATTACCAAATTGGATTTTTCATCTCATAAATATCTCATCAAAGGATGCAGCAAAAATATTACATAGAAGGAAATCAATAGTTGCAATTATGCACTAAGAATTAATACAGTAAGAATCAACCCAGAAAAAGTAAAAAGAAAGGCATACTAAATGTAAGAGCAGAAACTGATAAAAGAGAAAGGTCAGTAGAAAGGACTGGCAAAGTCACAGGCTGATTTTATGGTAAGACTGTTAAATAGTCACCAGATACCCAAAATGGCGGTTGTGAGGCTAACTAGGACATCTGACCCTAGGTGAGCCCAACAATATAAGCATTTCCCAGAACTCGGAGCTGGAAAGCACCCAACCAGCCCTTGCCGTTTACAAAGCTATAATAAATCACCTGACTGCACTATCGTGCATAACCAGCTACTCCCACTTCTATAAAAGAATAAGCTTACTACTGTCGCTTTGCTATTAAATGGAGACATGTCCACCTGGATACGTTCTGTTCCTTTGGAGACATACCCACCAGGATATGTTTCATTTCTTTAAAAACCCAGAGCACCTTAGGATCAGGGCCCTCTCAGAGACAGGACTCTAGCGAGTGGTCGCTGGCCAGCTATAATAAACTCTCTTTGTTTAACCCTTAATGATGTCGCTGGTGATTCACTGAGCGTGCCCTATAACAAGACAGATCAAATTGATTGATCTTTGATAAGACCAGTCATGGGGGAAAAAGACTCTGAGGAATAATCTTAGGTATAAAAAGAAGACAAAACTATAGATGAAACAAATTTAAAAGATAGTAAGAAAATACACGTGAATTTATGTGATTAAATTGGACAACTTAGAATGGACAAAAATATAACTTACCAAAACTGATTCAGAAAAACAAGTCTGACTAGTCCTCAGTCATTAAAGAAATTCTATTTGTAGTTTAAAATTTTCCTGTGACCCCCTCAAAAAATTTCCACAAAAAACCCAAGGCCCAGATGGCTTAGCAGCAAAATTGTACTAAACTTTTAAAGAACAAATCATTCCATCTTACATAAATTCTTCCAAAAATTATAAAAAGATAAACTATTCTTCAACTTATTCTAGGAGGCAACGAGTGATAATAAAAATAGACAAGAATTATGTGAGAAAGGAGAATTATATGCCAATCTCACTCATGAACATAAACGCAAAAATCCCAAATAAAGATATCAGCAAATTTAATCTTGTGATATATAAAGAGATTGAATACCATGACTAAGTTTGACATATTCCAGGAATACAAGTATAATTTAACATAAGAAACTCTATAAATAGTCACTACATTAAAAAAATTTTGGGGGGCGCCTGAGTGGCTCAGTTGGTTAAGTGACTGCCTTCGGCTCATGATCCTGGAGACCCGGGATCGAGTCCCACATCGGGCTTCCTGCTTCAGCGGGAGGCCTTCTTCTCCCTCTCTCAGTCCCTCTGCTTGTGTTCCCTCTCTAGCTGTGTTTCTCTCTGTCAAATAAATAAATAAAATCTTAAAAAAAAATTTTTTTTTGAAGATTGATTTATTTATTTAAGAGAGAGCAAGCCCAAGCAGGAGGGGCAGAGGGATAAGGAGAAAGAATCTCAAGCCGACTCTACACTGAATGCAGAGCCTGGCCCAGGGCTCAATCTCACTGGCACCTGAGCTGAAACCAAAAGTCAGATGCTTAACTGACTGCACCTCCCAGGCACCCCCAAAATTGTTATTATCTCAATAGATGCAGAAAAAGATAAGATAAAATTCAATACCTATTCATGATTTAATTTTTTTTAAAAAAAATCTCATAGCAAAATAGGAATAGAGGGGAACTTCCCTAACCTGATAATCTATTAAAAATTTAGAGAAAAAAAATTTACAGCACATATTATCCTTAATGGTGAAATGTTAGCAGTAGTTCACTTAAAATGAACAGAAATGCCCATGTTTACCAGTCCTATTTAAGATTGTACCAGAGGTACTAGCCAATGCAAAAGAAGAAAATAACACATGAAATAAATGGTACATATATATCTTTTTAAATTTATTTATTTATTTATTTATTTATTTATTTATTTATTTAATCTATTTATTTATTTGACAGAGAGAAACACAACGAGAGAGGGAACACAGCAAGGCGAGTGAGAGAGGGAGAAGCAGACTTCCCGCCAAGCAGAGAGCCCGATATGGGGCTAGATCCTAGGTCTCCGGGATCATGACCTGAGCCGAAGGCAGTTGCTTAACCAACTGAGCCACACAGGTGCCCCAGTACATATATATTTATATACATACACCATTGGTGTGTGTGTGTGTCTATATATATGCAAAGAGAGAGAGAGACACACACACACACACACACACACACACACTATTTATATATAGAGGACAGGAGAGAAAGGCACAAAACATTATTTACAAATTAAAAAAACCTGTTATTTACAAAAAATATTATTTACAAATAGTTATTTGTAAATAACAAATTATAATAGATTATTTACAAATAATAATAATTTCTTGGGACACTTGGGTGGCTCAGTTGTCTGCCTTCAGCTCAGGGCATGATCCCAGGGTCCAGATATTGAGTCCCGTATAGAGAGCCTGCCCCTCCCTTTGCCTGCTGCTGCTCCTGTTTGTGTACATGCTCTCTCTCTCTGTGTCTCTGAAAAATATATAAATAAAATCTTTTTTGAAAAAGCAAATAATCATAATTTCCTATACTGGAACCCCTCAAAAATATAGAAATTTTTATAGGTAATAAGAGAATGTAGCTATTCTTTTTTTAAGATTTTATTTATTTATTTGACAGAGAGAGACACAGCAAGAGAGAAAACACAAGCAGGGGGAGTGAGAGAGGGAGAAGCAGGCTTCCCACTGAGCAGGGAGCCTGATGTGGGGCTCGATCCAGGGATCCTGGGATCATGACCTGAGCTGAAGGCAGATGCTAAACAACTGAGCCACACAGGTGCCCTGAGTCTAGCTCTTCTGAAACATGTTCAAAGAACTAAAGGAGACCATCTCTGAATAACTACAGGAAAGCATGAGAATGATGCCTTACCAAATAGAGTATAAAGAGACAAGGAACTGACCATGCTGGACCTTGATCTTGGACTTTCCAGTGTCCAGAACTATGAGGGAATTAACCTGTTATTTATGCCAACCCAGTCTATGGTATTTGTTACGGAAGCCTGAACCAACTGGGACAACCATGGAGACCAGAGGCAGAAAGATGACAGATTTAAACTGCTGAAAGTAAAGAGAGTCAACAAGGAACTCTAAATTCAGCAAAATTGTACTTGCAAAATGAGGGACAGGGAGAGCCACTTCCAACATGACATGCCGGCGTGAAGAGCTCCACTGACCACTCCCCAGTGAAACTGGTGAAAATTAATTTTGAAAACAAGCATTTAAATCCTCTAAAAATGGTACTAATGGCAAATAGCAAATGACAAAACACATATTTAAGAAAATTTATCCCCCAAAATTGATAAGAAAGGCAAGAGTGTGTGGTATTTGAACTAAGATCATTCCTTTCCTCCCTCGTCCAGCTCAGTGAGAATACTGCAGCCAAGAACCCAGGGCTCCCTCTTCCCAAGCCACCAATTGAAGCGCTTTCTTCCTGGAAGTATAACTTCAGTGTTTCTCATTATATCCCCAGCTTCCTAGTGCTGAAGCCAATTCCAAGCAAGCATCGTTGAGAGGTGTGGGCTCCCTTCTTCTGCTTAGTCCCCACTTGTACAGCACAGGCCCTACCCTGGGTGTGGCATGCTAAGAATGGGGGACCCCAATTACCCTTGTTCGGGCTCATCAGGTAGGGTGGTTCCATGCAGGAGAGGCAAACCAAAGGGATTTCACGCTGCTGCCAATACTCTACCACTCAGCTGCTATGCAATAGCAGGGGTATGACTCAGAAGTTTGCCATTGTTCCCCCCTACAGCTCTAGAGCCTTTGCTCAGAGATTAGCCTAAATGCAGAAGCAGGCTATAAAACAGATAGCTCCTAATCTCTTCCCAATGAACTGACGTCATCTTCAACAGAGCACAGAGAAGTTCAAACCTAAGGGCACTGTCAAGAACACTAGAGGGGTTTTGGACAAAGGTAATGGGGAGATTCGTGGATTTTTTTTTTTTTTTTAAAGCATAGCCTGGAATGTCATCTGGGTAGTTTGCAAGAGAACCATGGAATAAGATGGCTGGAAAGAACCCTTCTAGGATCAGAACAAATATCAAACACAGACCTAAGAAGCTATTCCTTCAAAGGACCACACTTTTACTGGATTAGTCTGTAGAACAAATTTATGCCCCCAGTGCATTACTGCAAACAATAGACCAATCAGCTAGCAATTAGCGGAGTTTAACAGCTAGGTATGGTCAGGGAAAGAAAGAGGAGTCTACCAATACCTCTGTCATCCCAAGGGAACTGTGGGTATTTCCAAGTTGGATCTCCCTGAGGAACAACATCAGAAGCTTAACACTGTATAGGAGAGAGGAAATAGATGTCATTAAAATAATCCAGTCACTAAAAAACAAACAAGCAAACAAAAATAACAAACCCTGGTGGGGAGGGAGGGCAGTATCCAGAGAGTTGCTACAATATATTATCTAAAATGTCTACTATCCAATAAAAATATATGAGGCATGCAAGGAACAGGAAATTATAACCCATACACTGAAAAAAAATATAATGTAACAAAAACTGCCTGTGGAAATGACAAGATAAAAGATTTCACAGAAAAAGCCTTCTAAATACCCATTATAAATATGTTCAAATATGAAAGAGAAATGAGGACATTCATAAGTAAACAAAAACTAATGTGATTGGTTTATATATAATTACATATATTAGTTATATGTAATATAATTAAAGATAATTCATTACTAGCAGACCTGCTCTTACAAGATATACGAAAGGGAGTTCTCCAGGCTGAATTAATAGGACACTAGACAGTAACTCAAATTCCCATGAAGAAATAAAGAACATTGGTAAAGGTAACTACAGAGGTAAATATATAAATATATAAGTGTATTTTTAATTTATAACTCTTTCTCCCATCTTCTCACCAGCTAGACCCCAAGACCTGATTTACTGCTCACCTGCTTGTACCCACTGACCTCTGTCCCACATTTTCCCTCAAGCTCTTCTTCCCAGCTTGTCTCTTAACTCAGGCAAAAGACCCCAAAGGCAAAACATCCTAGTGATGAAAATCAAAACTACCCCTCAAGCAATAATGACTGCTCAGAGGAAGAGGTCTAGGGCCCAGACCATCCAGATCAGTTTGGGCTTACGCCTCAACTCATGCCAGTGCAGTTGGACGGGGGAGTGACCCACGGAGTGACCAACAGTCATCTTTGCCTCATTATAATCCTAAAATCTCCACCCAATGAGGAACAAAAGCCTCATTTACATAATATACAATGTATGCATAAGACTTAAAGTTCCCGCACGACTTACACTTGTCTATACGTATGAGGACAAGCCCCCTATCTACATATTCATCCCAACCTGAAATAAAAGGAACCCATTCACTCTTGCTCAGGGACTCATGGCTTTGGAAATTATTCCCCATTATCTCCTTATTTGCTGCAACTAAAATTTCCTTTGGGCAAAAGCTCACCTTGTGTAGTTTCTATCTATGATTCATAAAGGAATGAGCTCATGTCAGTTTGGTTACAATCTAAAAGACAACACAAAGCAATAATTACATATCTGTGTGGAAGGGCACCATGTATAATGATGTAATTTGTACAATAACAGCACGAAGGAAGGAGGATGGAATACAGTGAATAGGAACAAAATTACTGAAATTAAGTTACTACTGAAATTAAGTTGGTATTAAGCCCAAACTAAACTGTTGTAAGTTAATATGCCAATTATAAGTCCCAACACAATAAGAAAATGAGTTAAAATATATAGTAAAAGAAATGACAAAGGAATTGAAATGGCACATTAGAAAATGTCTATTAACACAAAAGAAAGAAAAAATGGCAAACTGAGGAATAAAAAAGAAGATATAGGGATGCCTATGTGGTTCAGTTGGTTAAGTGCCCAACTCTTGGTTTCACCTCAGGTCATGATCTCAGGGTTGTGGGATGGAGACCATATCCAGCTCTCTACTGGGTGTAGAGCCTGCTTAAGATTCTCTCTCCCTCTGTCCCTCCCCCTTCCTCTCTTCAAAAAGAAAGAAGAGAAAAAGACATAGAAAAGAAATAGCAAGGTGGCAGTCATAAATCCTACCTTATCAGTAATTACATTAAATGTAAAAAGATTTAACACTCCAATTAAAAGGCAGATATTGGCAGAATGGATTTTCTTTTTACATGCCCAACTATGTGTTGGCTGCAGAGACACACTGTAGATTCAAAGTCACAAAAAGGTTGAAAGTAAAAGGATGGGAAAAGATATACTGTGCAAACAGTAACAAAAAAGAACTATATCATAAAAGACTAATAGACTGAAAGACAATATTTGTTACTGGAGATAACATTTTATAACAATAGAAGTGTCAACCCAATATATAACAGTTATAAATATATATGCACCTAACAACAAAAATACATGAAGTAAAAACTGTTGGAATTGAAGAGAGAAACAGACCACTCAACAATAATAGTTGGAAACTTCAATAGCCCATTTTCAATGACAGGTAGAAAAGCTAGACAAAAGATCAATAAATCAAAGATTTGAACAACATTTAAAACAAATAAACTTAACACACAACTATATAGCACTCCATCCAACAACAGCGGAATATACATTCTCAAATACACCTGGAACGTTCTCCAGGACAGACCATACAGTAGGCTATAAAACCAGTCCCAATACATTTTAAAACTGAAATCATACCAAGTGTGTCTTCCAACCACAGGGGAATAAAATTGGAAAACAATAGCAGAAATACATTTTGGGCATTCACAAATATGTGGAAATTAAACAACATACCAATTGGTCAAAGAAGAAATAACAGGGAAATTAGAAAATATTTAAGATGAATGAAAATAAAAACATGATATACCAAATCTTGTACATTACAGCTAAAGCAGTGCTTAGAGAAAAATTATAGCTGTAAGCACTTAAATTTAAAAAGAAGAAACTTCTCAAATCAATAATCTGAAAAAAAACTAAAAAACCAAAAACAAATGAAACCCATAAAAAGTAGAAGAAAGGAAAGAATGTAGAGTAGAAATTGGGAAAACAGAGAAGAGAAAAACAACATGGAGAGTTCACAAAACAAAAAGCTGGTTCTTTGAAAATATCAACAGGATTGATAAACCTTGACTGATGAAGGAAAAACAGAAAGAAAACTTAAATGAATAAAATCAGAAATGAGAGTGGGCCCTTGGGGTGCCTGGGTGGCTCAGATGGTTAAGCATCTACCTTCCACTCAGGTCATGAGCCCATGGGCCTGGGATCAACCCCCGCCTTTACTCCCTGCGCAGCGGGGAGCCTGCTTCTCCCTCTCCCTCTGCCATTCCCGGCCCGCACCTTGATTGTGCTCTCTGGCTCTCTCTATCTCTCTGTAAAATAAATAAACAAAATCTACCAACCTTCCAGAAATAAAACGGATTATAAGAGAATACAATAAGCAATTGTCTGTCAACAAATTAGATGCATTTCTAGGGCAAATTTCTAGAAAATCACAAACTACTGACACCAAGTCAAGAAGAAAATCTGAACAGACCCATAACAAGCAAAAAAGATTGAATTAGTGATGGAAAAATCGTCCTACAAACAAAACCCCTAGACAAGGAGGCTTCACTGGGAAATTCTACCTAATTAAAAAAAAATCAGTGATAGTCCTTCACACACACACTTTCAAGACATAGAAAATATGAGATATTTCCTGTTATGGGTTGAATTGGATCTCCTCTATGCACAAATTCACGTGTTGAAGATCTAATCCCCAGTACTTCAGAATGTGACCTTATGTAGAGATGGGGTCCTTACAGAAGAAGTAATTTAGAGTGAGGTAAGCAAAGTGGACCCTAATCTAATATGACTTATGTCTTTACAAAAAGGGGAAATTTGAACAGATGTACACACAGAAGGAAATGATGTGAAGGCTCAAAGGGAGAAGATGGTCATCTTCAAACCAAGGAGACAGGTCTGGAGCAGATCCTTCCCTGGCAGCCTCAGAAGGAACCAACATGCTGCCACCTTGATTTGAGACTTCTAGACCTATGAGAACTATGAGACAATCATGAGATCAAGCCACATATTGGGCTTTGGATTCAGCATGAATTCTGCTTGAGATTCTCTCTCCCTCTCCTTCTGCCCCTCCCCTCATGCTCTCTCTATGTCTAATAAATAAATCTTTTTTTAAAAAAAGAATAAATTTAACTCAAGAAACAAGAAAAATCTCAAATAAACAACCTAACATGACACCTAAAGGAACTGGAAAAAGAAGAACAAAGAAAGCCAAAGGTGAGAAGAAATAATAAAGATCAGAGAAGACATGGATTGGAAAAACAAACAAGATTAAAATGTCTATATTATACAAAGCAATCTACACATTTAAAACAATCCCTAGGCGGCGCCTGGGTGGCTCAGTTGGTTAAGCCACTGCCTTCGGCTCAGGTCATGATCCCGGAGACCCGGGATCGAGCCCCACATCGGGCTTCCTGCTCGGCGGGAGGCCTGCTTCTCCCTCTCTCAGTCCCCCTGCTCGTGTTCCCTCTCTGGCTGTGTTTCTCTCTGTCAAATAAATAAAATCTTTAAAAAAAAAAAA
>PITA01016372.1:0-46846 GCA_004023965.1 Spilogale gracilis
GAATACCCAACTTTTGTAGCAACATGGACTGGACTGGAAGAGATTATGCTGAGTGAAATAAGCCAAGAAGAAAAAGTCAAGTATCGCATGGTCTCACTTACTTGCAGTGCATGAGGGGCAAACTGGAGGACAGTGGCAGAAGGAAAGTAAATGGGAACTAGGGTAATCTAGGGAGGGAAACGAAACAACAGAGACTTTGAACACAGAAACAAACTGAGGGACTTGGAGGGAGGGGGGTGGAGGGATGGTAGAGCCTGGTGGTGGGTACTGGGGACACCTAAAGCGTGGAGCACTGAGTGTGGGGAATGGGGAATGAATCTTGAAACACTGGAAAAAGAAATTTTAGTAGCAATAAAAAAAAAATCTTAAAAAAAAAATTCAATGAAACCTCCATCTATTTTCATTTGATTAGGATCTCAAAATCAGAAATAGCTACTGACTTTTATCAAATGCCTTTATAGCATCAAAGGAAATGATATTGTTTCTCTTTTTAAAATATATTGATGGATGTTATATTGATATAATTTCTAATGGTGTCAAATCATTCTTGCATTCCCAGGAACAAACTTAACTTTTCATGGTATGTTAATCTCCTGTACTTATAAAACAGGTAAGCAACTACATCCTCAAAATTTTATGACAACAGCTTTTTCCCGTAAGTGCTAAAATTTAAGATGAACTCTAAACTTTCCAAATCTAATTTCGGCAAAATTTAGCAGAACAACATCACTTTGAGTAAACAGATTCATAACCAAGAATCAGGTGAAGCAATGCCAAGGGTATCCAAGAAGAAATATAAGGCCGTATTAAAAGAGGAAATGTAAAGGTCTGGAGAGAGATGTGCAGTTCATTCCCACCTCAGCAGCCAGTCTGGTCAGTGCCCCGCCCTCCAAAGGCTTTGATTCTCAAGTTAAGGGAAAGCCAAAAGCCTTTGACACATCTATAGACCCTTTAGGGCCTATCCCACTAACGTCTGGGGCCTCATTTCACATTATTCTTTCCCATCTCACTTCAATCCAGCTGTCTTGGCACATCCGAGGACATACTGGACACAGCCCCTCCTCAGAGCATTCATGATTGCTGTTTCTCTTAACCTAGTGGCTAGTTACCTCAGCTCCCTTAACTATCCCCATGTAACTTCTCAGTGAGGCCTTGTCTTCACACCCTTTTCAATTCTGACCTCCCCTACATACACTCAGCAAATCCCACACTCCTTGTCTGCTGTACTTACTCATTAATACCTACTAACATGTTAACACAACTGTTTAACTTACGTATTTGTTTCTTTGTACACCAGAATATAAGCTCCATGAGAGAAGGTTTTTTTCCCCCTTTTTATTGTTTTATCACTGCTCTTTCCTTAGAACTAGGAAATGTTTGACCAACAATGATTGCTCAAAAGCATCAGCAAATTTAAATTCAAGGAAGAAAATTTGAAAATTATTAAAGAAAACTGAGAACTTAAAGGCACAGAAGAGAGATCATTACACATTAGTATTTATATCTTTTTTGAGCATCTGTATTTTAGCAGGTTGAAAACATAAGACAATACTGGAATGACTTATGTTAGTAAACTTTAAAACTTAGATAGGTATAATTCCTAGCAAAACAGAAGTTACCAAAAATTACTCAAGAAAAAGTTCTCAACTGTCCTATCATTGTGAAACAAGTTAGATCAATAATTTAAAACCCAGCCACAATGAAAACAACAGGCCCATATAGTTTAAAAGGCAAGAACCACCAAACTTTCAGGGAATATTCTTTCCAATCTCATACAAAGTCTACCACAGAAAGAAAAGGTAGGGACACTTTACAATTAGTTCTACAGGGCTGGAAATAAATCTGATATCAAAATCAGTCAAGTGGAGCCAGAGGATCTTGGGAAAACGGCAGAAATCTATCTTCTCACCTAGACAACAACTACACTGCCCAAACCTGTCTTGATGGAACTATATGGGAACTCGGGAGTCTCCCAAGACTTGCAACTCCCAGGAGAACTCTTCGATGGGAAACTGAGTCACTTGGAGTACTTTTCAGCTCTTATCTCAACAGCAGCTGTGGGTACCTCACACACCAGCCCAGATAGAGAAACCCCTGCGCAAATTCTAAAGTACAGGCAACAAAAGCAAAAATAAACAAGTGGGACTATACCAACCTAAATAAAAAGCTTCTGCACAGCAAAAGAAATGATCCACAAGAGGAAGAAGCAATGTACAGAATGGGAGAAAATATTTGCAAACTATCTAGTAGATCGACTTAATATTTAAAATATGTGCATCATTTTCACAACTCAATAGCCAAAAAACAAACAAAAGCCCACATAATCTGATTACAAATGGGCAGGGGATCTGAAAAGCCATTTTTCTAAGGAAAACACACAAAGGCCCACAGGGATATGAAAAGGTGCTCAATATCACTCATCATCAGGGAAATGCAAATCAAAACCACAATAAGACATCACCTCACAGCTGTCAAGATGGCTATTACAAAAAAGACAAGAGGTTAGTATTAAGGAGGATGTGGAAGAAAAGGGATCCTTTTATTCTGCTGGTGGGTACGTAAACTGGTACAGCCACTATGGAAAATAGTATGGAGGTTCCTTAAGAAATTAAAATTTCAACTACTCTATGATCCAGCAATCCCAAAGAAAATGAAAACAAGGTTTCAAACAGATATCTGTGCTCCCATATTCACTGCAGCATTATTCACAAGAGCCAAGACCTGGAAACAATATAAATTTGCATCAATGAATAAACAGATTTTGAAACTGTGGTATGTGTGTATAATTACATACACACGCACATATATACATGAGGTAAAAACTATTCAGTCGCAAAATATGAAATCCTTCACTTTGCATCAACATAGGTGGATCTTGAGCACATTATTATGTTAAGTAAAATAACACATTAAGAAAGAGACAAATACTCATGTTTCCACTGGCATGAGGTATCTAGCATAGTTAAAATCATAGACATAGAAAGCAGACTGGGGGTTTCCAGGAGCTGGGGAGGAGGATGAAGGGGAATAGGGAGTTATTGTTTAATGGGTAAACAGATTCTGTTTCCCCAGATGAAAAGAGTTTGGGAGATGGTAGTTGTGGGTGTATAACACTGTGAATATACTTAATACCACCAATATGTACACTTAAAAAGAGTAAGACAGTAAATGTTATACTAATTTAACACATTAAAAAATTGAAAAAAATTCCTTTTTGGAAACAATTCTGTATTTTTTTCCTTTATGTAACTATAGGGATTTAGAAACTTGTAAAGTGATAATGGAAGAAGATATTCCACAGTAAAAGGCCAGTTCCATACTTAGTAAGTCACATCATAAAACATAAACCATTCACCCAAGATAGGTCCTACTACAAACTAAACCTCTGTAATGGTAATACTTTTATAACTGTGATTGAATCAAGCATGTCATCCATAGTTACCTATGTGGTCATGTGGCTGACCGATTCTAAATGCTAACCAATTATTCTGATCTTTTACTGCAATGCAAAGGGCAAAAAAAAAAAAAAAAAGCTATATTAGACATTTTGGAAAAAAAATAAGCCAAGTGTAAAAAAAGGATAATTATTGTCCAACCCCATTCATGAACAAAGATTTAAAAATCCTAACAAAATGGCAGCAAAGTGAATCCAGCAATATATAAAAATTGTGGTTAGTCCAGAAAAGCAAGGTTTTTTAATGGAGAATATCAATTAATATAATTCACCACAGTAAGGTAGTAGAAGGAAAAACACGCAGGATCTTGCAGACAGATGCAGAAAAGCATTTGATGAAGCTTAGCTTTTAATAATTTCTATTAAGAACTGCTCAAAGCTTGAGGATATGTTAAAAGGACAAAGAAGCCAGCTTAAAGTAGTTGGCCAAATTAGGAACAAGTCAAGCATCAAAGCATAAAAATAAATAATGAAAACAGTGGATTATACTGCAGTGAATAAAACAGATGCCATTTTCTCTTGGATATGAGAGAGAAACTGGTAAAAAGATTTGAATAGGAATGTCACAAAAATAGGAATGTCACAAAAAAGGAAGCACAAAGGGGCCCCTAAACACATCAAAGGACCTTTGGCTTTATTGAGAATCAGAGAAAATGCAAACTAAGGCCATAAGATACCATCTTATACTCACTGGATTGACAAAATAAAAAAGGATATACAATAGTATGAGCTAAATATTATACACTACTGTTCGAGGTAGTTCAATCATCTTTGAAAAACAACATAGCATTAAATTAAAAAGATGAACATGTGTATAATTTACCACCCAGGAATTCTACTACTAGGTAAAGACCCTAGAGAAACTCCTAGTGTTTATGCCTCAGGAGGTATATGTGACAATATTCAGTGTTATTCATAAAAGAAAAAAAGAAGAGGGGGAAAAAGAACCCTAAACGTCTTTCAACAAGAAAATGGACAAATAAACTGTGCTTTATTTATAGAATGGAAAATATAAAGGAAAGAAAACGTCTGAACCCCAATAACATCCAAATCTCAGAAACCTAAGTAAAAATGTAAGTCTGATAAACAGATACCATTTTTACAAAACTTAAAAACAATACTAATATTCAATAATAAAGAAATTATTTAGGAATACATATATGGTAAAGTCATAAAGAAAAGCAAGCTAATTATAATTTTAAAGGTCAAGACTGGGGTTCTCTCTAGGAGAAGTGAGGGGGCCACAAGGGCTTTCAAGCAGTGATAGTTCTAGTTTTCAGTTAGAGGGTGGGCTCATGCTTATTCATTCAATAATTTTATTCATAAGGCCCCTATACATATTTTAATGTCCTTTTATATGTATTTATTAGAGAATAAAAAATATTTTTTTATTAGAGAATAAAAATTATTCAATTATTAGAGAATAAAAAATAATAGTGGCATATAATAACATCAAAATTATAGGAAAAAGAAAACATCAAAATTATAGAATTAATAACAAAGAGAAGACATGTTTTTAAAGGGTCAACGTTCCTCAAAATCAACCACCCAGTCTGAGGAACTTTGTTCTAACTGTTCCACCAACCTAGAATATTCTTCTCCATGACATCTGCTTAGCTAACTACTCTCTCTCCTCCCAATCTTTGCTACACTCTCCACTTCTCAGTAAGACCTGCCCTCACCACCTCATTTGTTGTCTTAATCCTTTGCCCCCTAACACTGGCACCCCTGATCTCCCTGGGGTACCATGACTTGTTCTTTTCTTTTTTTTGATCACCCTTTATCACCTTCTAACATACTCTATGTAGTTTGCCCATTTACTGTTTTTATTATTTATTCTCTGTCCTCTCACCTTCCTCTACTCTATCAAAATGTGATTAACATGTATGCTGGGATCTTTATATTTCTAGTCTACGGTATGACCCACATGCCTGGATAGTTGGTGCTCAGCAAATGAACATTCTGCTTCATTTTAACAGAAGCCTCCTAGATAACATACCATTCCCTGTTTCTCTCTCATGAATTATCTCTTTTACTTATAGCAAGTCAGACACAATCTCAAATCAGATAATATGACCCAAATTAAAATTTTTCTGGGTGGCTTATTTAAAACATAGCTTTTAATTATATCCCAGCATTTGAATGACACTTGTTTTAGTTATGGAATCCTGTTACAACTAGTTTCAACCCCGTGCAAAAGAAATTCTAATCAGGAGTTTATTTTAAGGTCAAACTAAATGGAAAAAAAAAATTTAAACCATTACCATATGTATATAAATGATCTTCCGTAATTTGCATATGTCAATGTATCCCACAACATACACTGCAAATAATGAAGCAATCTGAAATTTAAAAAGAAGTTAAATTATAAATAAAAATACATAATGAACAGCTACAGGAATGAAAAAAAGATTTTATATTGTTTTTTCACACTGATCTGTATTTATATTCAAAAGGAATTCTTTAGTTTCCCTCTGACCTGTCAAATTATTATTGAATTTAGTCAATATATTAATATAGCAAATATTGATTGCTTTTTTTCTTCCATGAACAGCTTTCTCAACCTTACGAATCATGTACTTTGTGGATTATTCAAAACTATACTCATTTTAATGTCAGGCTGACTCTACTGTCAACAGGTACAAAGTGCTCTGCCCAATCAAGAAATGAAAATTTAATTATAACATATGACAATTAATACATAATTGGGAAAGGTACATTAAACTCAAAAGTAATTGTGTAATGCATGTGTGTGTAAAAATACATTAAGTTCTGCTTATTAGTCACTCTTTACAAGAATCTCCGTTAGTGTTCTTTCATTTAGGGAAACATTCAAGTGTTCATTGTAATCAAATTTATCAAATTTTAAGTTAGGAGTACTTTCATTACTTTTAACTTTCTTTAGAGTTCTGAAGAAACCTGTGTAGGTGGTGACCAAGAATTCAAAGAGTACTGGAGTAATTTCAGTGAATTAACTGATTAAATGATGCTAATGTACTCTTAGTAAAATGTAGTTACTATGCCAAGCAATGCCTCTCCACCCTTCTTCGTGGAGAAGACAGCTCAGATTAAATCCCATGCTTCTCCGCTACACAAACATAGTATAAATAAGCAGCAACGTAGCTAAATACTTAAACATATAACTTAGTTTCATTCACTCATTTTTTTATCTCCAAACAATCAACAACAAATTTCCCCATGAGCAAGAAAAACAAGATTTCCCTTCCCCAGATTTATTCATGGGGAACATTGCATTACTTAAGGATGAGATTCATATGACACAATAACTGAGCAAGTGTGCCTTGTTATTCAGCATAAGCCCCTCACTCCATGAAACACCTTCTCCCACTCACCCCCCAAAACTCGGGTCATCACCCTTAACTGGAAGCCATGGGAACTCTCCCTTGCCACCCCAAGGCCAAGCAATACACAGCAGACCTACGAGAGTAGAATCTTTAAGAAGTGTCTTTCAGGGATTTTTCTTTTTTCCATTTTCTTCTCAGGGACATTTTTAACCAGGAACATTTAAAATGTCACCAAGCTAAAGAAGACAAAAGAATCTAAAAGGTAAGCTCAAAGAAAGAATTAAGTACAAATAGATTCTCTTTAAAAAATACTGATAAAAGCAGCTAACCTTACCGACATCTTGCTAAGGACTAGCAGTATGTTAAGTCTCATACACATTCCCTCATCTGGTCCTAATCCAATAAAGCAGGTTCTTTTACTTTCTCTATTTCACAAATGAGAGAACTGAAATAAAACACAGCTAAGCACTTTGTCCAAGTCAGGCCACTAGTGGTTAGTTAGGACTCACACCCAGATCTTACTTCATGTCTCAAGCAAGACATGTCCCAGAAGATGGCAAAACAACTCTCAAGCTGCTTTATATGAACATGAACATGGCCAGCATAGTGAGGAAGCAGAAGCGGCTGGGGCTGGGAGCAGCAAAGGGAGAGACTGGCACAGAATTCACTTCCTCTCTCAGCAAGTCCCTTCACTTTACTTCATACACCTCGATTTGAAGGGAGAGGGAGGCAAGAATGCACAGAAAAATGATAAATTACAGACTGGTAGAGGAGTTATATAAATAAAAACTGTTTATTTGCCCTATGTTATCCTACGTGCGTTTATCCTGTGGGTAGGAATGTACAGCACTACACCAAGGAAATAGAAACAATCATCAGAAATTACTATCAACAGTTATATGCCAACAAGTTAAACAACCTAAAAGATATAGATGCATTCCTAGAAACCTATAAACTTCCAAGACTGAAACAGGAAGAAATGAACAACTTGAAGAGATCAATATCTAGTAATGAGATTGAAGCAGTGATCAAAAACCTCCCAACAAGCAGGAGCCCAGGACCAGACAGACTCCCTGGAAATTCTACCAAACAGTCCAAGAAGAAATAATACATATTCTCCTGAAGCTGTTTCAGAAAATAGAAACAGATGGAAAACTTCTAGACTCTTTCTCTGAAGCCAGCATTACTTTGATCCCCAAACCAGGCAAAGACCCATCAAAAAGGAGAATTTCAGACCAATATCCCTGATGAACATGAATGCTAAGATTCTCAACAAGATCCCAGGTAATAGAATCCAACAGTACATTAAAAAGATTATCCACCAAAGAAGATGTGGTGTCTATATATACAATGGAATACTAAGCCACCATCAAAAAGAATGAAATCCTTCCATTTGCAGCGACGTGGATGGAACTAGAGAGTATTATGCTGAGTGAAATAAGTCAATCAGAGAAAAACAATTATATGATCTCTCTGATATGAGGAATTTGAGACACAGGGCAGGAGGTTGTGGGAGTTAGGGAGGAAAAAAATGAAACAAGATGGGATTGGGGAGGGAGACAAACCATAAGAGACCCTTAATCTCAGGAAACAAACTGAGTGTTACCTGGGGGATGGAGAGGGAGGGACAGGGTGGCTGGGTTATGGAAAACAAAAAACAAAAAACAAACAAACAAAAAAATTATCCACCAGGACCAGGCGGGATTTGTCCCTGGGATCCAAGAGTGATTCAACATTCGCAAATCAATCAACGTGATAGAACAAATCAGTAAGAGAAGAAAAAAGAACTACATGGTCCTCAACCGATGCAGAAACAGAATTTGACAAAATAACAGCATCCATTCCTGATTAAAACTCTTTAAAGTATAGGGATAGAGGGAACATTCCTCAAACTCATAAAAACTATCTATGAAAAGCCCACAGGGAATATCACTCTCAATGGGGAAAAGCTGACAGCCTTCCCAGTGAGATCAGGAACAAGACAAGGATGCCCACTCTTGCCACTGTTGTTCAACACAGGGTTAGAAGTCCTAGCAAGAGCAGACAACAAAAAGAAATAAAAGGTATTCACATTGGCAAGTAAGAAGTCAAACTCTCTCTCTTCACAGATGACACCATACTTTATATGGAAAACCCAAAAGACTCCACTCCCAAACTATTAGAACTCATACAGCAATTCAGTAATGTGGCAGGATATAAAAATCAACACACAGAAATCAGTTGCTTTCTTACACACTAACAATGACAATACAGAAAGGGAAATTAGAGAATCGATTCCATTTACTATAGCACCAAAAGCCATAACATACCTTGGAATAAACCTAACCAAAGAAGTTAAGGATCTGTACTTGAGGAACTACAGAACACTCATGAAAGTAATTGAAGAACACACAAAAAGATGGAAAAGCATTCCACGCCCATGGATCAGAAAAATAAAATTGTTAAAATGTCTATACTGCCCAGAGCAATCTATACTTTCAATGCCACCCTCATAAAAACTCCACCAGCATTTTTCCAAGTGCTGGAACAAACAATCCTAAAATTTGTATGGAACCAGAAAAGACTCTGAATTACTACGGAAATGTTGAAAAAGAAAAACAAAGCTGGGGGTATCACGTTACCTGATTTCAGGCTTTATTACAAAGCTGTGATCACCAAGACAGCACAATACTGGAAAAAAAACAGACACACAGACCAATGGAACAGAGTAGGGAGTCCAGATATGGACCTGCAACTCTATGGTCAAATAATCTTTGACAAAGCAGGAAAAAATATCCAGTGGAAAGAAGACAGTCTCTTCAATAAATGGTGCTGAGAAAATTGGACAGCTACATATAAAAGAATGAAACTCAACCATGCTCTTACACCATACACAAAGAAAAACTCGAAATGGATGAAAGACCTCAACTGAGGCAGGGATCTATCAAAATCCTAGAGGAGGACCTAGGCAGAAACCTCTCGACATCGGCCGCAGCAACTTCTTTCAAGACATGTCTCCAAAGGCAAAGGAAACAAAAGCAAAAATGTCACATCGAAAAATGGGCAGATGACATGAACAGACACTTCTCCATAGAAGACACACAAATGGCTAACAGACACATGAAAAAATGTTCATCATCATTAGCCATCCTCAAATCAAAACCACACTGAGATACCATCTTACACCAGTGAGAATGTCCAAAATTAACAGGACAGGAAACAACGAGTGCTGGAGAGGATGTGGAGAAAGGGGAACCCTCTTACATTGTTGGTGGGAATGCAAGTTGGTGCAGCCACTTTGGAAAACAGTGTGGAGATTCCTTAAAAAATTAAAAATAGAGCTACCCTATGACCCTATAATTTACCCCAAAGATACAGATATAGTGAAAAGAAGGGCCATATGCCATATGTTCCCCAGTGTTCATTAGCAGCAATGGCCACAATCACCAAACTGGAAAGAGCCAAGATGTCCTTAAACAGGCGAATGGATAAAGAAGATATGGCCCATATATACAAAGGAATATTATACCTCCATCAAAAAGGATGAATACCCAACTTTTGTATCAACATGGATGGGACTGGAGGAGATTATGCTGAGTGAAATAAGCCAAGCAGAGAGAGTCAGTTATCATATGGCTTCACTTACTTGTGGAGCATAAAGAGTAATATGGAGGACATTAAGAGAAGGAAAGGAAATGTGAACTGGGGTAAATTAGAGAGGGAGATTGTAGACTCTGAGAAACAAACTGAAGGTTTTGGAAGGGAAGGGGTGATGGTGGGGTGAGCCTGGTGGTGGGTATTAAGGAGGGCATGTATTGCATGGAGCACTGGGTGTGGGGCATAAACAATGAATCTTGGAACACTGAAAAAATAAAATAAATTGAAATAGTTAAGAAAAAAAGAATGTACAGCTTTAGTCATAAAAGAAGGACATTTATTTAAGAGAAATACTTAAGAGTTATAACACTAGTTCTCTTTTAAAGACACAAACAATATTGAATAAAAGTATTCTTATCAATTTGAATTCAATAAACGCATAACACTAGTAAGTAAATACTTTACATTCACTAATAAATAAATCTCTTACCTACCCTAAACTTTCTTTAAAAGTATTAACTAAACTTTCTTTAAAAGTATTAACTAAACTTTCTTTAAAAGTATTAACTAAAAAAACATTTAGGACTTTGGATCATACAAGATCTCAGTTCTGTAATTGTAGACAAATGAGTTCACATACTCAAACATACCAAGCTTAAATTCAGCTTAAAAATATAAGTACCTTACCTGAGTAAGAAGTACAAACTGAGCAAACTGCCATGGAAGCATGAAAAATATATTGGAAATGCAGAGCGCAATCAAGCTTCCTCTATAAAGTTTTGTAGCCCTTGGGAAGAGAAAGATAAATAAAAGTAAGTTTAACCACAAGTTAAGTGAGTTTAACCCTAGTCTAGCATGGGCCCAGACTGCTGCAAATTAGAATCTCTATACATGGATCTGGTTATAACATAAAGCAGACATAAGATGAACGAATGGGTTCGAAATTACACTTCCTGACACTTAAGTACAACAACTTCCCATGAAGAGTAAATGCCCATTATTACTATAAAAACAAAGCTTGCCAAAGACAGAGAGGGCGGCTAGGTCAGGACAGCCATTGAATTTTGTCAAACTCTGTTTTGGTGAATTCATAATCAAACGTATTTAATGCTGTCTCCAATAGCTTCATTTGGAGAGACAGAGGATGTCTATAAAAAAGCAGAGAAAGCAGCATATTCGAAGTGTTAGCAGTATTCTGCCGACAAGGAGAATTCAGAATATGGGCTGAGTGGAGGGCGACTCTGTGGAGGATGTGAGGTGACAGCTGGGTCCTGCGCACGGAGGACACAGAAAGGAGAAGAGGTGGCAAAGGCCGGGGGCCAATCTGGGACTTCACTTTGGTCCCGACTTGCAATTTAGGGGATTTTTAGGAAGATGAGGTAAATTTGTCTTTCCTGCTAGTTTTAAGAAGTACTCAAATCGGTGGGCTAATATGCAGCTCCAGCACCCAAACACCTTCACAAAGGGAGGTGTGTATACAGCATCCTGAGGTTACAAGGTCTGCACCTGAAAGAAATCCTCCTTAGGATAAACCCACCTGGGGTGCTAAGCACCACCACAGGCTGCCCTGCTTTACTTCCCTAAGTATCCCTTCTCCAAGGACATCCCCTTCTGCTATTTTATTTTATTTTTTTATTTTATTTTTTTTTTTTTAAGATTTTATTTATTTGACAGAGAGAAACACAGCCAGAGAAGGAACACAAGCAGAGGGACTGAGAGAGGGAGAAGCAGGCTTCCCGCCGAGCAGGGAGCCCGATGTGGGACTCGATCCCGGATCTCCGGGTTCATGACCTGAGCCGAAGGCAGTCGCTTAACCAACTGAGCCACCCAGGCGTCCCAACCCTTCTGCTATTTTAATCCAACTCTTTCTATCATGCCCCTCAATCAACTCTTTTTAAAATTCAGGTCATCTATTTGTGAGCTATGAAACCAGTTTATTAGATAAAAACCAGAAAGAAAAACTTTCACAAGCCACACTCAGAGAGAGGCCTGTCTAGAAATGCTGCCTAAGAGACAAGGCCACATAAAACTGCTCTAGTCCTGCTGAAGTCATCACAGGGGGAAACGGAATTTCCAAAGGGTTTGGCAACAGACTTCAAACAGCTTCTCCTAAATTTGCAGATTCTTAAAGGGAATTCTTAGTCTGGGCCATCTTCAGATTCTCATCATGCTTCATTCTACTTTTTTCCAGAGTCCCCATTTTGTTTTATTTTTACCCTCTAAATCAAGGTAGCATCTGTCCAAACTCAGTATTTGTCGACAGAAAAGGGAGAGAACCATTCTCAGTCCTATTCTCTTCCATTCATACGGTGCTTGAATCTCTGTGAGGTCTCTAGCTGAAAGCTGGATGAACATGGGATAACTCAATGCAACCCTGAATTTCCAGCAGGAATTTTCCTAGTATAGCTCTGGTCTACTGAGTGGTTTTTTTCTAAGCCTACTGTCTGATGCCTGAGGATGCTACACAAATATAGGAAGGAGAACATGTTAACATAGTTGGCCATTACTCTACAAACTGTTCTTTCCTCTGAAAGACTGTATTGTACAGGTTACCCTCTATTGCCATCAGTCTTCCCCCTTCCTCCTGCCTACTTTCTGGGAAGCTGTGGTGGTAGCAGAGAATGACATGGGAAAGTAGAGACGGCAGAAAGGAAAGCTGATTTGCTGCTCCTCAAGCAGCTCTGTGGGCCACTAAGAAAAAAGGAAGAAGACTAGAAGGCCGACAAAGGAAATTCTTTGGGTGGTAAATATTTTGAAGTTACACGCTTAAAATAACCATGAATTCCACCGAGCACATCATCTTCCTTTTTTTTTATTACAGACTGTTTTTATTATGGAAGCTTAAAAAATTCTAGCTTAAGTTACTCAATGCAAAGCAAACACACAGAAGACCTAAAGAGAGTCAAAGTTACCTGAGAATATGAGTCACAAGCAACATCTGAAGTACGAGGAATGGATAGGAGAAGCTTTCGCGGAGGGGTGGCGTCCACATCACACGAGTGCACTGAAAACACAAGTCATAATGCATGGTCTCTGTTAAATTTGTTAAGTAAGACATAGTAATCGAAAGCAGCTATTCATAAACACAAAAAAGTTTTTCACACATAATTTAAATGGTATGTTGGAAAACAAGCTGCTAGGTTTTCCACCAACAGAAAAACTGAAAAGTGCAAAGGAAACATTACTGAGAGGGAGACACACATGGCATAAGATCTTGTGAAATATTAACATGAATTGTCAACAGCAAACACCAAACTTCAACTAGAGCCTAAAAGTAAAGTAGGGAAAATACCAGCAAGAAAATGTTCTGCCAAAACTAAACATGTTTCACTGGAATTGGTTGTATAAACCAGTTTGTCCTTCCACTTGAATTTCAGCAAAACTATCCATAACCAGTACTTCAAAACTCTTTGTAGTCATCAATGTTAGCATTTCTAGTCACAATGCTGCTCAAAAAAGAGCACTCAATTTCTGTTTTTACTTCCTCTTTGCGGAAGCTACCCTGGGCTGCAAAAATTTACAAGGGGAAGAGGGATTCAAATACAAAATAACAAAAGTCCTAAAATGTCATGTTCCAACTCTATTTAAGAACTCACTTTGGACTTAATTAAATAATATTGCATCCCATTCTCTCCCTCTCCCCCTCTCCAGCTGCCCCTCCCTCCACTCACATGCATGCTCTAAGATAAATAAAATCTTTAAAAAAAGTTCCATCCCAAATTTAGTACTGTACCATTTTTCTGCATCTACACTAAATAAGTTAATAAGTCTATCTTTCGGGGCACCTGGGTGGCTCAGTTGGTTAAGCAACTGCCTTTGGCTCAGGGCATGATCCCGGAGACCCAGGATCGAGTCCCACATTGGGCTCCCTGCACAGCGGGAAGCCTGCTTCTCTCTCTCGCTCCCCCTGCTTGTGTTCCCTCTCTGGCTGTGTTTCTCTCTGTCAAATAAATAAAATCTTAAAAAAAAAAAAGTCTATCTTTCAATTAAAGGAACACTGCATTGGATGAAATATAAATAATCTTATATTACCCCCAACAAAGCTATTCACACTGGAAGAAATCACTACATCCTTCAAGTCAAGCAGTTAAAGACTATATGGAATTACAAAGACCACATTAGAAATAAGCCTTTCCTTTATTTTATTTTATTTTATTTTTTAAGATTTTTTTATTTATTTGACAGAGAGAAACACAGCCAGAGAGGGAACACAAGCAGGGGGAGTGAGAGAGGGAGAAGCAGGCTTCCCGACGAGCAGGCAGCCTGATGCGGGGCTTGATCCCGGGCCTCCGGGATCATGACCTGAGCCGAAGGCAGTCGCTTAACCAACTGAGCCACCCAGAGGCCCCAAGCCTTTCCTTTATTTTAGCTCTATCTCAGACTATTAGATCTTTCTACTATTGCAATTAAAAGTTTGAGCCAATTTACTTCGTATTTTAACCAAAATTCACTATCCTCTAGGAGATTTAACATAACTATTTATTTATAAATGAACTATTATAAATGGACACAAGAAAATTCTGAAAAAAAGCTTAAAAGCCTTTTGTAATGTGTATTTGTTGTTACTGGAACACAATTTTAAAAATCTGTTAGTTCACAAAATTAACTATAAGCTTCAATATGACTGATAGATATATAACCACAATTTATAAAGTTATCAATCTCTGTACAAACACCAAGAAGAAAATGTTTAAACCATGTAATATACAATTTGAGAATTTTCTTCATACAGACTGTTCACTCACATTTATTTTTGTTACCCAATTTTAACTATGTTGCCATATCTTAGAAATGTGTTTCCTGGGCATCTGGGTGGCTCAGTTGGCTAAGCGACTGCCTTCGGCTCAGGTCATGATCCCGGAGACCTGGGATTGAGTCCCACATCGGGCTCCCTGCTGGGCGGGAAGCCTGCTTCTCCCTCTCTCACTCCCCCTGCTTGTGTTCCCTCTCTGGCTATGTTTCTCTCTGTCAAATAAATAAAATATTAAAAAAAAAAAAGAAATGTGTTTCCTTTAACAGCTGATAGCACTCAATTCTCTAAAACTGAATTGCACCCTTTGTAAAGTAGGAGGAGAAGGCTAAATTATAGAATTGAAACAAAGAGCAAGATCTTTGGCCTCTACAATGCTAAGAGTGAATGAACACAAATATGCCAGTGCTTCTTGTTTCTCCCACAACACAATGTGCTTTTACTAGATCTGCTCCAAACATAATTGCTGGACCAGATGACCCCATGCAATCTGAAAACAGTAAACAGATTTGCTTTAATCACACCTTAAATTTCAACAATAAATATTTTTCTTTAATTATAATTCAGTTCTATATATAAGTTGACAGTTCAAAACGCCAATGCCTTCTAAAGGCATTATCTTGAAATTAGGAATTAAAGAAGGGAATAAATGTGCGAACTCCTTCACAAGGGATTACATCACTATATGAAGCACTCAGATAAAATACAAGACATTTCTGAATTGTGAAAATGAACTCAATGAAAATCTGACTTTACTTAAACTGTCCTTTTAGAGTATATAATTTTTAGCACACATTTCAAAACACTGAATAATGCTATGACATAATACTGCCCTGGTATTGACAAGAACAAGCTCCTATTATCTCCTTAGTCTGAATTTTAAATCATTAACTCAAGAACCAAAACCAAGGAATTTTGGTAATAGGCAGCTTCATTTGTCAAGCTCCACTTTCAAAATAGCTCACTTATACTATTAGAAATGTATCACTCTGTAATATACTTCTCTTCATAATGTAAAACTAAATACTGAATTATAAGTTGTAGTTAGTATCAAACAGATCATATTTACGGCTTTTTCCAAGAGTTTTGACTAGAGCTGACATCTGTAGGATTAGTTATAAATTGTTGAAAGTATAATGTTTAAGTTTAAAACAAATTACCCCACTTCTGAATGCTACACGTCTTGATTAGTTAATATACTGCTTTATATTGTTTAATGTTAACTATAATACTGTGTTAAACCTTGCATTATACAAATGCTTTCAAAAAAGATTTGTAGCCAACATGGAATTAGAATCTTCAAAAGAAGAGAAAATGGGAAAAACAAAATAATGAAGGTATTGGTTAAAAGTTTTCTAAAACTGACTTAAAAAAAAAAACCAACCCATGGAACAAAGATGCTTAATGAGCCTTCAACAGGGCACATACAAATAAGACCACATCTAAGATTATTACCATCAAACGAATAAAAGCCAAATATAAAAACAAAGTCTTCAAACCACAAGAAAAGAAACACTCCACATGCAGAGTGACAATAAGAACGATAACTGACATCTCATTAAACAATGGAACGCAGAAGACAATAGAATGACATTTAAAGTGCTGAAAGGTAAAGATACCAACCTAGAAACCTTATCCAGCAAAAATACACTTCAAAAAATGAAGGCAAAATGCAGACATTTTTAGATAGGCAAAAGCTAAGAGACCTTGCTGGCAGCAGATCTTCACCACAATGCTAAATTAAGTTCCAAAAACTGAAGATTAATTATACCAGATGGAAACCCAGATCAGTAGGATGAAAAATATCCACGGAAACCCAAACACAAATATCCAGATGTGAAGGATGACTAGGAGATAAATGAGGAGGGAAGTATGCAGGGTGAAGGAAACAGCGTGTATCAAAAAGCCTTAAGGAAGGAAAAGGAGTAGTCCTCTCTGGGAACTAGAGAAGGAAGGATGGTGGGACTGAAGCAAAGAAAAGAGCCTGGATAGTGATGAGACCCAGCAGGGCCCAGGTCATAAAGGGGACTATAGACTAGTTCTACTACATTATAGGCAGTTTTCATCTAAGCAATAGATACATTCCCATCTAATATCGCCATACTTTTTTTTTGGTGGACTTCTGGAGTTAATGCAAGTTCAGTGTAAATTCACAAATGCATAAGCACACCTCTCAATAGCTTGAATAAATAATGCATCTTGCACTCCTACCATTTTCCAAACTAATGTAAAAAAATAATTTAAGATGTGTCACTCTTCTGTATGTAACCCTCCATTGGCCTTTCCACCTTCTCCAAATGAACCTTATAGTGACCAACAAGGACTAGAGAAAAGGCTCCTTCCATATCCCATCTCCCATTACTAACTGGCCTCATCCCTTCTACTCTCTGCTCCTGTCACAACACTCCATGCTGTTCCTCAAATAAGTCAGTATTCCCACACCTTAGGTAGACGATGGTCCCACCTTCACATGATTATCCACAAACATAGGGATCTTTGTTTTACTGACTTACCAACAAATCCTCAGCATCTATAAGTACCTGGCATACGGTGAGCCCTCTGTGCACACTGTCTTAACTGAGTTGAATAAACAGAAGACCCAGAATAAATGTCCTGGCCCAAATGTGACCCTCACAAGAAAGTGAAGAAAGAAAGGGAGGAAGGGAAGGAGGGAAGAAGGAGAAACAAAGAGAAGGGAAGAGGAAAAGTTTCACAAATTAGCAAAGAAAGATCTCCGTACTTTTCACTTGTAAAAGATAAACTGTGGTACTATCTTTGAAATTCTATTCCCCTAAGAGCCATTTGTGTTGAAAGAAGTTTGGAGAGATTCCTGGTTAATCAGGAAACTTAGAATCCTGTTCCTGCTTCACAACCTTAAGCCAAACACTTAACCTTTTAGTGCTTTCATTTATTATACAAACTGGAACATTATTATTTACTACTTATCTACCACATAAGAACATTCTAAGGATTAATGAGACTCTTTTCAAAGTGTTCTAAAAATTGTATTCCAAATCTTACATAAATAACAACTACATCAATAACTAGGAACACGGACAATTACACGTATGTTATCTCACATCAGTTCAAAATACTTAAGAAACTAATATGGGTGGGGCGCCTGGGTGGCTCAGTTGGTTGAGTGACTGCCTTCGGCTCAGGTCATGATCCCGGAGACCCGGGATCGAGCCCCACATTGGGCTCTCTGCTCGGCGGGAAGCCTGCTTCTCCCTCTCTCATTCTCCCTGCTTGTGTTCCTTCTCTCGCTGTGTTTCTCTCTGTCAAGTAAATAAATAAAATCTTAAAAAAAAAAAACAATTAATATGAGGCAGAAATATGCTATGGTAACAAAAAAAAAGTTAACTGGATATGCCTCCAATATGTCTCTTTCATATATTACTTTGATTTACTTAAGTTTCAAAAAAAGGGGGGGCATTTTCCTCATAAATGTGCCTATCTTTTTATCTGTGAGCGTCTTTTATATTAAACACCATCAATAATGCTTGGCAATAACTTTTTAAAAATCTCATCGTGAAAAAGTTAAACAAACCCACTTCACATATAATGAATTTTTAACAGTCAAAAATTAAAGAAAAACATTACATCTCATTTGTTTTCATATACTTCTCTAAATGCTTTCCAGTCAGCATGCTCAAAATCCTGCAGCATCACACCATGGCGCACATATCTGATCTTATAAGGAAGGATTTACAAGGCAAAGCAAAACTGTTAACTTTCCTCTTAGCAATTTTATTCTCAAAAGGGACAGAGTCAACATTTAATAAAAAAGCCTGATAAGTAAAAACATCAACATAATTTTTATTATGAAATGTATAACCTCAGTATTACTGATCATTACTATGAGCAATCCATGAGTTCTTTATTGCATCTTTACAGGTTCCAGATTTGAAGGTTTTCAACTTGTTTTAAATCATGTGATTAATCCTTCTATACTATACAACTTATAGTTCCAAAATTTTCCCTTGTAAAACCATCTGAGTGAAAGAATACTTTCAAAAGTACATCATATTCTATCTTGGACTCAAATACAGAGCGAACGGAATAATGGAAATAGAACTCAAAAGCAAGTAGCAATTCACAACTATTTTTTGGTACATAAAGCACTCATTGGCATGATTAACGTAACTCTTCTAAGAAAGAGGGCGACCAAGTACTAGTTAATAACCCACCAGCAATTTCAGTGCAGATACATTGTGATTAAAAAGGTTCACTAAATGTGTGAATGGGTACTACCAGAAGAGATGTTTCCCCCATATAAAAATTATATACTTGGGCTAACATTTTTAAAATTCAGGATAAAAACTGGGTCTGACAATTTCAGTCAAAAAACCAAAGTAAATATTAAATTATAATAAAATCGTTTTAGTTACTTAATTTCTTAAAATTATTTTACCCAAAACTACAGTTTATTACCTCAATTTTAATGTCTTTACTCAAAATGGTCACTTTTCTACTCAAAAGCTAAATAAGTTCTACTTATTTCAGTAAAACTGAAATTCTAATTCTAATCACATTTAGTTTACCCTTTCCTAAGTAGAAAGGGATGGGCAAGCATGCCCAACTTTTGCATCAACATGGATGGGACTGGAGGAGATTATGCTAAATGAAATAAGTCAAGCAGAGAAAGTCAATTATCATATGGTTTCACTTATTTGTGCAACATAAGGAACAGCATGGAGGACATTAGGAAAAGGAAGGGAAAAATGAAGGGAGGGAAATGGCAGCGGAGATGAACCATGAGAGACTATGGACTCCGAGAAACAAACTGAGGGTTTTGGGTGGGGGGATGGATTAGCCCGGTGATGGGTATTAAGGAGGGCATGTATTGATTGCATTGAGCACTGGATTATACATAAACAATGAATCATGGAACACTACATCAAAAACTAACGATGTATTGTATGGTAACATAATGTAACAAAAAAAGGAAAAAATTTTTAAAAATTTGTATTTTTAAAAATTTCTTTAAAAAATAAAATAATTTTGGGGCGCCTGGGTGGCTCAGTTGGTTAAGCGACTGCCTTCGGCTCAGGTCATGATCCTGGAGACCCGGGATCGAGTCCCACATCGGGCTCCCTGCTCGGCGGGAAGCCTGCTTCTCCCTCTCTCACTCCCCCTGCTTGTGTTCCCTCTCTGGCTGTGTTTCTCTCTGTCAAATAAATAAAATCTTAAAAAAATAAAATAAAATAAAAATAAAAAATAAAATAATTTAAAAATTAAAAAAAATATAGACCAAATAGCTGAAAGATATTAAACAAAAGTCTACCAACCTGAAAAATAAACTGACGAATCCAAATTTCACTGGTATAAACTGAAAAGACTTTGTAAGGAATGATGATCATGCTACGTGAGTATCAAAATTATAAGAAAAACACAAGATCAAGAATTGACAACCTCTAATTTAGACTGAGGGTAACACAACAGACCTTTCTGCTTAATAGTCATTGTTATAACCATACCTTGGTTTCAAATTTTTCTATAATCTCTTTCCTCCAATGTCTTTTTTTTTTTTTAATATTTTACTTATTTATCAGAGAGAGAGAGAGAGAGCTCACAAGCAGGGGGAGTATCACAGAGAAGCAGACTCCCTGTCAAGCAGGGAACCCAATGTGGGACTCAATCCCATGACCCTGGGATCATGACCTGAGCCAAAGGCAGACACTTAACTGACTGAGCCACCCAGGCGTCCCTCTTTCCTCCAATGTCTTCTTGAGAACACTCAATGCTCCTTTCCTTCCTAAGAAGTTACTTCTGATTTCTTAGGTCATTCTCACAGGATTTGTGCCTCCACATGTTCTGTGGTCTACACTATGACATTCAGTAGCACCCACAGTCAAAAAGAGCCAAAAAACCCCCCAAAAACAAAACCATATGGCAATTTGTCTCAAAGGCTCTAATCTATAAGCTTTAAATTTCTGTGATTCTAAATATTAAGCATGTGTTAGTTTGATATCCATAATAACCCTGAACAATAAAAAAAAAAGTTCAACCTTGACTCTATAGTTAAGTTTTAGTATGATTATTCTTAGGCTTTGTAACATGTACATATGCAAATATTATACATACTGCTTTATAAATGCATAAGGATTAAGTTACTTCACACAAAACAAGCTGACCTTTCTTCTCATTCTCTCATACAAGATTTACCATGAAAGAAAACCAGGTAGAGCTATATTAATAAAAATTCACTTACAACTATGACTGATAGAGTGGAAGGATTTCGTTGGTATCTGAATTTTTTTTTTTTTTTTTTAAAGATTTTATTTATTTGACAGAGAGAAACACAGCCAGAGAGGGAACACAAGCAGGGGGAGCGAGAGAGGGAGAAGCAGGCTTCCCACCGAGCAGGGAGCCTGATGTGGGACTCGATCCCGGGTCTCCAGGATCATGACCTGAGCCGAAGGCAGTCGCTCAACCAACTGAGCCACCCAGGCGTCCCTGAATTTTTATTAATCTAAACTAAGTTAATAATAATACAAAGTAACAGTTACATAATGGTTACTATGTGCCAAATATTGCTCCAGGCACTTTATAGTTATGAATTCATTTAAACTCCCCAAAATCCCATGAGATAAGGTCATCATTACACCCATTTACAAAGGGGAAACTAAGGCAGGTGAGATGAATGATTTGCACAGGTCGCAGAGCTGCTAACCAGCATAGCCAGGATTTGAAAACAGGTAGCTTGCATCCAGAGTCAATACTTTTTATGATAGTGTTCTCTTTAGAAAACCTTGGGTATGTGCAAGTTTAGAGGTATAATATAATATTCTGCAAAGGGGACTTAGGAATACATCCAAGTTTAATACAATACATTAAAATAAAAATATACTATATAGCTCCTACAAAAAAAGTTATTCCCACACAAGGAAATTAAGTTTATCCACGGTTGACTTATTTCTATTATAGCTAAACATGAACTTTTAAATTATATAAAGAATTGATGCAAACCCACTATTACTTCAAATCACTAAGAGATATATCATATAAAAGATACAATATTCATGAAAAGTTAACTTAAAATAAATGCTGGTGTTAAAATCTGAATTAAAATAAGACCACCAAACATTTAAGGAATGCTACTATGGACTATATTTAAAGAATTAAATCTTATTTATTTATTTATTTATTTATTTATTTATTTATTTATTTATTTATAAATAAAGATTTTATTTATTTGACAGAGAGAAACACAGCCAGAGAGGGAACACAAGCAGGGGGAGTGAGAGAGGGAGAAGCAGGCTTCCCGCCGAGCAGGGAGCCCGATGTGGGGCTCGATCCCGGGTCTCCAGGATCATGACCTGAGCCAAAGGCAGTCGCTTAACCAACTGAGCCACCCAGGCGCCAAGAATTAAATTTTAAAAAGAAACCTGTAGTCTGGAAGTAAAATCTCCTAATACTTTTTTTTAAAAAAACATCCTAAAACTTTTAAAAAATATTTGACTTACTACTTCAAGAAGAAATTTCTATTTCTAAAAATATAATCCCTTAAAGATTTTGAAAATATGTGTTGACAACCTACCTCTCCATGATTGAAAAAGAAGCACAGCACTGTAACCAGACCTCCTAATCGGCTGCCGCTGGAAAAGAAGACGAAAAACATAACTCACATAACACCAATCCAGGTCAATCCTAATGAAACCATGAGATAACAGAATATGATAAACTTCTAGTTCTACGCAAAGTGTTAGGCTCACTAGAACTCTACTATGCTTATTTACAAAACCGTTTATTTCCTATATAGTACCATTAGTAAGTTTCATTTTTAAAAAGGCATCTTCCATCTTCAAAATGTACCAGAGAGTGAATAAAAAATTGTGACTCGTCAATGTTACCAAGCACATGCAACCTTTTTCTTTCCCTCTCTTTTTTTTTTTCTTCTTTAGTGTCACGTATTTATTTGTGTCCACTCTTTTTCTAGGGACACATGATATACATTCAGGAAAGAGGAGAGAAATGCAGGAAAAAAAAGCTTTGTGGTCATAAAGGTAGAAAACACCACACTTGGAAATTCAGGAAGCAAGCGGCACATTAAAGATTTAATTGATTCTGTATTTCCCAAGCCCCATCCCAAGCTACTTTCCTACAGAACATGCTTGGAGAACACTAGTTTACAGACCAAGTTTCATCTTTCAATCTGTTTTTAAAAACTTGTAAAAGAACACAAATATCAAAATATGACCACCAAGCTTCTAATCATGACAGTGCCATAGTTTGGCTGACCTAACAGATAAACCCTCCTTTGCTTTGGGTAAGAGTAACAAGAGTTCCCCACTCTCTTCCCACCCTGGCCAGAAGCATCTGGAGAGAGGAAAGAAAGGCTGTTTTAGGTCTGTTCCATCATTTTTCCCATCTTTACTCTTGAGATCTTCTACCGTTTTTAGCTCATGCTGTTTTCTCGTTATTTTACCCAAATATCCTTCCTTCTTTCCACACAAGCATGTAGAACATAAACAAGGCAGGGAGGTGACAAGGAATCAGACACAGGTATTCTAGGCTGTGCTACTATTCCTGGGGATGTAGGACTGAGGAAACAGGGAGATACAGGAGATGGCTGGGCTAATCCACGCAGCAAGCACACCCCCCTTGCATCCCTCCCAGCCTCGCAGGCCATGGGGAAGGCTGGCAGCCCCAGCACAGGATCCCTGTCAGCCTCGGCACATGAGGAGGGCTAAGTCTGCATGTTCAGCAGCGAGTAGTTTATGAAGTTGCCATTTTCCCTATAGAGTCTTGAGCCCCATGCTGCTCCAGAGAAGAGATGGCAGTGCAAGAAGTTTGAGGAAAGAGGGTTGTCAGAAATACCACCAGCATGTAAGAACAGAGGTAACAGGAAAACAGAAGGCTCCAGAGCCATGTTAAGGAATATGGGAAGTTAGACGACCACAAATTTACAGGCCACTAACGGAACAGCAGTGTGATTTTTCTCTACTGATTATTAACCTGGACCAGCACAAATGAAATATAAAGGGGCAAATAAACAACATATTGGCCAGAAAATGGCAGAAGTAATGAATCCACAAAAATAAGAGGGACAGATAAAGGAGCCAGAAAATCATACAGGCCGGGGAACAGAAGTCAGGGCTCTCCCTCACGGGCCCAGCACACCTTAAAAAATCAGCCAACAGGCTAACACTAGGCTTCATGGCAAGTCATAAGTCATTAGATAAGTGTGAGTTATGGGTTTAAATAAATAAATAGTAATGTTTTGAACTTGTGCCAGTAAGACAGAAAAGTGCAAAGGTCTATATATTTTAAAAATTGGTTTCCTCATTGCCACCCTTCTCTCAATCCTATTCACCTAAGATAATAACATTTTGTGTGTCCACCTGCCCAAATCTTTTCTCTACCCATACAGTAATGTGATCATGTTATTAACACTTCTCTGAAATTTGTTCCTTTTCTAATTCATCTATTATAGAGATTATTCCTAATCAATACATGTAACCCAAGGCATTCTTATTAACAGATGTCAAATATTGCATAGTACAAAAGTACTACAATTTGTTCAGCTCTTACCCAATTATCGAACACATAGGTATTTTTTAATTGCTTACTATAACAAAAACATGTTAAAATAAATATCCCTAGGGGCGCCTGGGTGGCTCAGTGGTTAAGTCTCTGCCTTCGGCTTGGGTCATGATCCCGGAGTCCTGGGATCAAACCCTGCATCGGGCTTCCTGCTCGGCGGGAAGCCTGCTTCTCCCTCTCTCACTCCTGCTGCTTGTGTTCCCTCTCTGGCTGTGTTTCTCTCTGTCAAATAAAAGAAAGGAAGGAAGGAAGGAAGGAAGGAAGGAAGGAAGGAAGGAAGGAAGGAAGGAAGGAAGGAAAGAAAAGAAAGAAAAGAAAGAAAGAGAAAGAAAGATAAATAATATAATCTCTCTCCATTTATTCAATCTTATTTCTTTAAATAAAAATGTTATGCAGAAGCAATATGGTCATCAGATATCTAGAGCTAAAACTTCTAAAAATATGGGGATATGATAAAATCTGATCAGATAAATAAATAAATAAATATCCTTGTACACATAAATATTAGTGCTTTTATTTCTATAGGGCAGACCTAACTGTGAGACTGCCAAGTCAAAGATTGTGAACCAGAAAATGCCATACCCGTCCACACACACACCCCCCTCTCAGTGTATGGGTGTCTGCTTCTCCAGAACACAGCATCTGATATGTCCAGACCCTTCTATATTTTGCCGATTGGGTAGGTGGCAACTTTTTTCTCACTGCTATTTTGATTTGTACCCCCTGCCTACTAGGGTAGGGCATCATTTTAATGAGTTTTTGAGAAATGTGCATTTCTTTTCTTCTGTGAATTGCCTGTTACATTCTTGTCCATTTTCTCATCATATTGTCTGTTTCCCTATCTGAAGATGAACGGTATCAATTTTTTGATGTTGTATGCGTTATTAAGTCTTTTGATATAAGTTATGGTGTATTCTGCCAAAGGAAATTTTAAATTTTATGTGGTTAAATGTCAATATTTTCCTTTATTTCTTCTGCATTCCCTGTCTTATCTGTGAAGATCTTTCATACCTCAAAATGACAGTGTTCTAAGTCTTCTAGTATCACTGTATTTTACATTTAAATCTTTCACCCACAGAAATGTATGTGAAAAGCCCTAATTTTGTTCTCTTTGAAACAGATAGCCAATTATGCTAACACCATTTATCAAATAAACATTCCTTTTTCCAGTGTAATGAAATTCGGCCTTTATCACACATTAATTTCTCACAATACTAGAATCTGTTAATTCAGTCAACTGATTTAATTCTATATGTTCCAAACCACAATGTTTTCATTATGGTAGAATTATGGTAATATTAACATATGGTAAGGGAAATTCTCCACCTCTACATATGCTTTTAACATCTTTTAGGTAATTCTAACTAGTACCCCTTCCCATACACACAAAAGTGTTGGATTTCTGATCAGAATGTCATTAGATTTATATATAATTTTGGAAGAACTGTCATTTAGATGACAGGGTAAGTCTGCCCATTCAGTTGGATAGTATGTCTCTCTCCATTTATTCAATCTTATTTCTTTAAATAAAAATGTTATGCAGAAGCAATGCGGTCATCAGATATCTAGAGCTAAAAACTTCTAAAAATATGGGGATATACGGGGCACCTGGGTCGCTCAGTTGGTTAAGTGACTGCTTTTGGCTCAGGTCATGATCCTGGAGACCCAGGATCGAGCCCCACATCGGGCTTCCTGCTCTGCGGAAAGCCTGCTTCTCCCTCTTTCAGTCCCTCTGCTTGTGTTCCCTCTCTAGCTGTGTTTCTCTCTGTCAGGTAAATAAATAAAATCTTTAAAAAAAAAAAGAAAAAAATATGGGGATATGATAAAATCTGATCATAGTATAGTATTTTAACACTTTCAAACTTCGGCAGGTCATATAAGCTAAAGAAAACATACCAAAGATTTGAATGAGATAATCAATAAGCTCAACTTTACAAATCTATATAGTACTTTGACTATGCAGAGACTGGACATGATTTGTATTGCACCTGGAGCACCTGGCTGGAAAGACACCTCATTCACTAGTTATAATCTAAAAACAACCTACACAAGAGAGATTGAAAAACAGCAATAACACTTTAGGAAATTAATATAAAATTCCCTTTTAAAAATACCCTGAACAGACAAAACTGAAATTATAAGTCCATTTTTTTTTTAATGGCAGAGTAAAAAGACGGACAGGGATCAAAAGAGGACAAAGACAGAACAATCCCAAGTCCAATTTCCCAAGTCTCATGATGGGGTCTGCTCAAGAAGTCTTCCAACCATATTCAACTGCCATATGACCTGTGGGGCTCTGGGGCTGGACATTTTCCCAAAGGTAGAATCTGTGTGACATCACTCCCTTTTCACTCAATTAACTGCCAGATAAGTTATGGCCCAGCATCTTCCACAAACACAGACAGTTTTGCTTACCTAACCAGGGAGGCAGATTTTCTGGTACATTTTCACACCCTGCATAGCTAGGAGGGGAGAAAAAATTTGCTTATCTACAAGAAATATCTGACTTAGGATCATTCTAAAATGGTGTGACTTGTAATACATCTCAAATAGCATCTCCAGTGTTTACCTCCTTTCCCTCCAATCCTTATAGACTACCACATAGGCCATTTTATTTTGCTAAACAGAAAAGGTGTAATAATCAGAAAACGTAAGACTGGTTTGGGTTTTTTCCCCCCATTACAGTTGATCAGTTGATATTTCAGCATTCCCTAATGGTTAAAAAAAAGAAGATTCTTCTGCAATATTACTACCAACTGTCAAAAAATATGAAAGTTCCCATTGTGCAAATTTTAAAATAGTCTAAGTCTGCACATTTACTCATACATCTCATTCATCTTTTGAGCCTCAATTTCCTGAGGTATAAAATGAAGGAGTAAAAGGCCTTAAAAATACTTTTCAGCTCTGACATTTAATTGTTTATAATTCTCTTCTTTCTCACATCTTTAAGTAACATGGATTCAAATCAATCACCATACTTTGGTAGGCTTGATCACTGATACTTGTACCTCCATTTACCAAAAAAAAAAAAAAAAAAAAAAAAAAAAAAAAAAGATAAAACGTGCAAAGTTCAACATTCAAGGAGAAAAAGTAATCATAGTTAATTCAAATGTTATTAAATAAGAGTTGGAGTCAGTTAAATTAAATAACTTTTGCTGTATGAATGCTATTGAAAGAGAAAATGAGAGAATAATATGGAAATAATTGAATTAAGAGAATTGCAGTCTCAAGTTTGAGACGTAAGGCATAAGCACCTTGCTAGCCAGACGAAAAAAATGCCCAGCAGGCCAACTGAGAGTTGAGCATCTTCCCTTAAACTTACACATGGATCCTCTGGCTTCCCTAGAGCATAAAGGAAAACCACAGAAAGTAAAGGTGAGGAAAAGAATGACAATCAGGAAGGCAAGGAAAGGTCTCAGCTTAGTATTCCCACTCTGTGACAGGCAACTAAGTAATGCCTTTAATTTAGCTCTTTGTCTGCCAGGGCCAAAAAGAGAGGATTTTATTTACTAGACTGTGAACTTCCCAGTTCATCATGGTAGCGCCCGTAGTGCCTAATACTGAGCCTTGTCTATGGTACAGAGTCAAAAGGTATTTGAGGAGTAAACGAAAACAAAAAGTATCCAATCAACAGTTGGCGAGCATTCCTTTCTGAGAGGGGGCACTGTCAGTCAAACACAGCACACCTCACAGCACTGCCATCCTTGATCACTGGCTTGCTCATCATCACAGCCATCTGTTCGGTGGAGCCTCTCCAGGGACCCAGCCACTACCCTGCTTGACTCTCCACACAGACCTTCTACTGTGGCCTCAAGAACCTCCATTCCATGGAGAACAACTTCCTCCCAGAAACCCTCAGCCTCTACTCAGATGCTTCTCCCTCATCCTAACTTGAAACGTTACCCTCCAAGAAGTTTCCCTTCCTCATGCTACCATGTTCCTGTATGGCACAAGGCCCAGAGATGAGGCTGAAGCTTCCTCTGTTGCTACTTTCAGACACCATCTGGGATCCTTTGTGAAAGCCTGCTCCTCTGAGCTCATTTATCTCACGTGCCTCCTCACAGAAGTTCTCTCCTAATACTCCAGCTTGTTCTCCGTAATTCACAGCTGTTCCCCTTTGTAAAGGGCACGTCTAGAGTCTTAACTCACAGAATCAGGGTCCAGGGTCCCCTGTTCCTCTTTTCCATTCCCTCTATTGCACTGAGGTGGCTTTTTGAGAACTTTTAATGATCCTTTTTATGAGCTTCTCTAGATTTAATGTCTGTGCTCTGTATCACTGCAGCCACTGTTTTCTATCTCTGATCTCTTCCTCCTCTTGAATATTTACCTTTCTCTATCTCCACTCTGTTCTCCGTGGCTTCTCAGCTTTTGTCAGAAAAGCCTGTCCATTCTCTTGTAGACATAGCTAGTTATCAGAAAATGTCTTTTCATCCTCAGGAGGAATCAACCAGTCACAGAGCATAATGTATTCATCTTCTGATTTTCTACTCTACTCTTTTATTTTCTTTGGTCATTGAAGGTTCATGCTTCTTTGATACCAGAAAGAATTTTTAACTACTTCATTTCTAGATGTGTTCCAGAAGCCCTGAAGGCACTGTAGATTAGTCTATATGCCAAACCTTTTTAATTTTGTTAACATTCCCTTTTCTACCCTGAATAGTGAGAGTGAATAGTCGTGGTTACTATAACCAGTTTCTCTATTTTCTTCTCATGAGCCAGTGCAAGTTATCTATGAAGTGACTCAGTGTCCTTTTTAGACTCTGTGGCAGAAGAGAGTAGCTTTTCATATCCATTATTTATATCAATCAATATACACTTCCCCCTTCCCGTACCTGTTTTAAGGCAAAGTTGAACTTCTTATTCTTTATGCCAATTGAGCTTTGCTTCCATTGTTTTATTTGAGATTTTTCTGTTTATGCTTCGTTTAAAAAAATCAAGCATTATTGTTTATGCAGTCTGGATTTTTGGCTAAAAGTATGTCTTAAATACGCTATGAATTACACCAGCTGAACCTTTTTCAGCTCCATGCTGTTGCCGTGGGTTGTTTTGTTTTGTTGTTTTTTGCTGTTGGAATGGTCTATTGACTTGGCCTTCTAGCCCATCTTTAATCATTTGGTCTAACAGTTGTATATGAATATTTAAAAGATAAGTATTTTTCCTCAGCATGCATAAATTGATGAAAGTTATTGATTGAAAATACTGGCATCTTTTCTTTAAAACCTGTCCCTTTTTAGGTCATTATCTCAGTAAATGACAGGTAACCACACTGTTTGTTGCCCAAGTCTGACCCCTAGGAGAGATCTATAATTTTCCTGTGACTCTGGTTTCCTCAGAGTTACCTCTTAAAGTGCTAGATACATATTTCTTCAATAAATAAATAATCTTTTGTTGTTGTTGTTGTTGTTTTTTTAAAGATTTTATTTATTTGGCAGACAGAAACACAGCTAGAGAGGGAACACAAGCAGGGAGAGTGAGAGAGGGAGAAGCAGGCTTCCTGCCGAGCAGGGAGCCCGATGTGGGACTCGATCCTGGGTCTCCGGGATCATGACCTGAGCTGAAGGCAGTCGCTTAACCAACTGAGCCACCCACGTGCCCCAATAAATAAATAATCTTAAGACTAGATTCTGAAAAAAAAAAAAAGAGTGGAATCTCCATAGGAAACGCTTCAGATTAGTCCACTGAGAAAATATTTCCTAAATTGATAAAATTCTAATAAAGCTAATGTGACAGATAATATTATTTTTGTGCCTTTTGTAAATAGTAATCAAGAGCTATGAGTTTTTTTCCCAATAATTTATTTATTCACTTCATTCAATTAAAAACTATTTTCTGAAAGTAGGCATTCTACTAGGTGCCTTGCAAACATTAATTTATTGTATTCTCACAGAGAAGATAATGTCTCCTAACTCATTTAGGTGTTTTCCCTCCTACTCAGGCACTTCTTAAAAATTCTACAGTCTTGCATTCCCGCTAACTTTTGAAACTCTTTACTTCCCTATTACAACCCTGAAAAACCTTTGTTACATTAAATTTTCTTTTACATCCAAAGGCAAACCAAAGAACTGGCAGTCACTCTAAGTTCTTCCCACATCATTTATTCAAATTATATATAAACTCAATGTTAACAGGTTCCACCCACAATCTGGAGCTCCCATGTAGATTTTTTGTCCTCCTATTCCAATCATGACAGCCTAGGATAGCCAGACAGCTAAGGAAGACTAACATGGTAGGGAAAGACCGAAAGATTTTAAAAAGCGAATTAGAAGATACCAAATTATTTAGGAAGGAAAAAAATCATTAGTATACTCAGAAAGAAAAATACTGAATCCATGAAACCAAAATATTCACAGAACAAATGAAAATTCTTGAAAATGAGAAGATAACAAATGAAAAACTGAACAGAAGAGTTGGAAAGATAAGGTTGAAAAAATTTCCTAGAATGTAGAAGAGAAGCAATATTAAAAATGGGAAAACATATGAAAATTAGAGGATTGGGAAATGCAATAACCAAACAGAAGTTCTGAAAGAGAAAACAGAAGGAATGAAGTAAGTGAAGAAATAATCCAAGAAAATTTCCCTGAAATTAAAGGCATCAGGTATAACACTGAACTAACACATCACACAACCAAAATAATAAATGGGAACAGACAGATGTGAGACATATTGTGAAATTTCAGAACCATGGAGACAAAGAGAAGATTCTACAATCTTTCAGGGAAAAAGGGAACAAAAGGTCACATACAAAAATTTAGGAATCCGAACAATTTAGGAATGCCTGAATGGCACCATGTGAAGCAACAACAGTATGACGACTTCAAAATTCTGAAGGAAAGTTATTTCCAATTTGGTGTTCAATACTCTGGAAAACTATATCAAACATGAAGACAAAATAAAGGCATTTTCAGATATACATGGTCTGAAAAACTCACCTCCCACCCACTCATTCTCAAAAACTTCTAGAAGATGGAAGATGTACCAGAGTTAAAAAAATAAAACAAGAGAGAGGAGTACAGAGCATACAGGGCATAAGAGATGCCATTAGAAGTGAGCATTGAGAGAACTCTGGATGCTGAAGGAAAACACCAAGGTGACAGATGCCACACAACAGACAGCAGTCAGTCCAGAATCAGGTACTGACCCATGCCCAGACCTTCGTGTTTTATTTCACCTGAGAATAATGTCCTAGTGAGCCTGGACAGACTGTTGTCTGTATTTTGTCTTAGCTTCTACATGCCTTACCACTGGCATCAGCTAAAGACACTCTTTAAACTACAGAAACTATTCCGCTTTGGTATGCTCTTGAGAGCCAGGGTACATAGTGGTGAATCTGGCAACAGGGGACAACTCTTCCCCTCACAATATTTCTGCTGGACATTCAGGACCAGGCCCACACCATGTTTCTTCCAGATCACCTTGCTAAATGAGTCCTACATTCATCCCAGCACTAGCTCATGACCTTGCCTCCTAATGCCTGAGGTAGTCGGGCTCCTGATTAAAACCTTATCTCGGATTTCTGAGGCCCAACCATAGACAATTACAAAGGTTTATCTGACAGGCCTCACTGAGACAACTACCCTCCCCACACACGCGTGGTTCATGGACAGTACAATGCAGTCTCTGAGGACTCGGGATGCCCTGGCCAGTCATGCCTTTCACATCTTTGTATTCCTAACCCCAGCACCTTTATTCCTAGGTCTCTTTATCTAAGACTTTGGGCAGGGGTCCCCTTATGGAAGGGTAGGAGGGGGCAACTCTGAAGACGCTTTTCCCCAGTCTGACTCAGTGCCTGGTACTTTTCCATTCCTAGCCATCTCCCCCTTGCCCTCCCCCTTCCTACCTCAGGGTCCATAAAATGCTGGAGCCTTCTATTCAGGGCTTCCTCAACAATGAGCTGACCCCCATGTCCGCACTGATTCCTCGATCTCAACCAGAGCACTATTCCATGGGGGGAAGTAGACCAGGGGGAGTCCGTGTTTCTTCCAGTTTTAGAATCTTGTTACACCATCACAGTAATAGAAGGCTTAACACTTTCGCTTTTGGTTTATTGCTTTAAACGACTACTCCAGTACCTGGCACCTCAACTCCCTCTCCTGCCTAGCTCAGCAGAGCTCCTAGCTCCTCCCTCGGGAAGCCCTCCTCCTTGCAGAATAGAGACACACACCAAGTCTTAAGAAACTGGCCTCCAGAAACTGTATGTAGCTGACACATGTCAGGACATCATATAAAATAAATAACTATAATCACGAATTAACAACATGACTTTTAGAAAATAACTAACAACACATGTTCTGTTTTTAAAAATACCAAAAATACCGAAAATTCCAGAAAAAAAGCGGTACAACATGAATAGGTTGTACTTGCAAAAACATCTGACTTCATCTCCTCAAGTCAGAGCTTGGCAGCCCAGCCCCATTTCACCATTTGGCTCTGTTTTCTATTTTTTCTTCCACTTTCATTTTTCATGAAATGGATTGGCTTATCTGACTTCAGAAAACTTATATCTACACTATCTTAAAAGAAATGTACTTCTGGAGTAAAAATGTCATACTCAATCTGCCTGTAAGTTTATATAATACAATTTATAAAAAGATTCTAAACACAATTATAGATATCCTTCTCTTTATTCTTACCCCACATGTTAAGAAGTCTGCAGCTTCATCCCACTTTACAAAGTTACAAGGGTGACAAAACTAAGCACCAAGGAAGAAAACAATAAGAACCACCTAGCAATTTGAGACTACTCATGTCAAGAACGTTTTAAAATATGATGAAAAAGAGTGATGAAAGAAGTGACAGAAGACTTGATATTCAAGACAATATAAACCAGGATCACCGATGGAATCTAATTTACACACCCACCTTCAAGGCACAGGGCCACAGTCACAGCTCCCTAGAATACAAGGAGCGCTATAATGTAGAACTGGATGCTCATTTGGGGCTGGGAGGAAACTAGTTTAGGATGTGTTCGGATAGAGCTAAAGTGATTATTCAGGGTTAAAAAACAAAATAAAACAAAACAAAACACTCACAAACAGAGCAAAGGGAGAGCTAGAGAAATGGCAACATGTGTCATCCCTGCAGTGTCTACATCCAAGCAGGGCCACATCAGGCAGGGCACCCCGGGGGCCCAAGAGTCAAGGGCACTCAAAGAGGCCAGTGAGGGCCCAGAGCAGTCAAGTGGGTGAAGCTGAAAAGGTTGCAGCCCTCAGAGCCAGGAAAAGAAACTAAAAACAGCTCTTTGGAAAGGCTCAAATGCCTTTTTTTTTTTTTCTTTTTTTTGAGAGAGAGAGAGAAAGAGAGCAAGTGAGCAGAGGGGAGTAAGCAAGAATCTTAGGCAGTCTCCACACCCAACCAGCACAAAGGCAGACTCGGGGCGGGGGGGGGGGGGCGGCGGTTCTATCTCAACCCTGAGATCATGACCTGAACCAAAATCAAGAGTCCAACACTTGGGCGCCTGGGTGGCTCAGTGGGTTAAAGGCTCTGCCTTCGGCTCAGGTCATGATCTCAGGGTCCTGGGATTGAGGCCCATGTCGGGCTCTCTGCTTAGCAGGGAGCCTGCTTCCTCCTCTCTCTCTGCCTGCCTCTCTGCCTACTTGTGATCTCTCTGTCAAATAAATAAGTAAATAAATCTTAAAAAAAAAAAAAAAGGAGTCAAACACTTAACTGACTGAGCCACACAGCTGCCTCAAGACTCAAATGCTTTGAAGGCAAAGTTACTTCCACCTGTTCCCCTAAGCAGTGGTCTACAGATGTTTCTTATACTCAAACTACAAGAAATGAGACTTAACACTGTAACTCAGCACATGCACATGTGACATGTATATACAATCAACAAAGAGAAGTTCCTTTAAATAACACCTATCTTACAAAGTGGTTGTGTGCTCTGTTATTTATGTTTATAATCTTTTCTTTTTCATGTTAAAAAAAAAAAGTCCTGGGCCAAATCCACTACACTGATTCTAAAATCACCGTGCAGTTTGGCAGACAGCATGCTCAAGGAGTCACCGGCTAACTTGGGTGACAGGTGAAATCAGTGGTCTCATGAGACCATAGCTGAGCTTGAATCCTGTCCCTTTATTGAATAGGTCAAATTTCTGAATTCTCTCACCGGCTTTGGAATAGTCTCAGACTAGCCAAGGTAGTCATCAACCAGCCCAACCCATTTCTTCAGTCTTCATCTTCTACAATGGCCCTCAGTCATCTGCATCCTAGCAAAACTGATCCTCTTTCCACATCCCAGATTGTCCACTTTTGCCACTCCACGGGATTCTTTTCTCCTCGACCTATTCAAAATGCCTGACACTCCAAGGTGCAAATAAAGCAACCCTTCACACAGAACAGACTTCTCCTGCCTCCAGCATTGTAAGCACTTTCTCCTTGTTGTCTGTGTCCTATTGACACACACACAGTATCATCTCCAGCTCCATCACCCCACCACACGGGTTCAGAACCCAAGCACGCCATCTCCAAAAGAAGCCACTTGGTCTGCATTTCCTGTTGACCGGACAAATGCACGTGCAACTCCTATGCAGGGAAAAAACTGCTGTCTGGGGACTGTTAGGGCTAAAGACAGAAATCTCAGATCAGGGCACAAACCACCTAGAACCTCTCAATCAAAACCAGAACATCACACTCTCCGCAGCAGATGTACCTTCGGCCTTTGAAACGATGGTTATAACAAGCACTATAAGGAAATGATACTGAATGTTTAGTAAATGTTTAGAAATTCTTCTTGTAATTTCAATTCTGCTTTCAAGAAGTAGCATAATACAGATCAGCAATTTAGCAACATTGCCATGTTCCATATTTTTACTTCTCTTACTCAAAATCAAATCTCTTAAATGTAGTAAAGCAATCCATTGGTACTTAGCAGAATGACAGATCTTCCCAGCCCCGCCCCGCCCCGCCCCACCCCTTCGGGCCTTGCTTTCTTTCAAGTCAGCTTCTTCTTCTGATTACCATAGACTTTTGGTCATCTGTGTGTCTTGTTTCAAAAATAAAATTTTCCACCTCAAGCTTTTTTGTTTTGTTTTTTCTTTTAAAGATTTTATTTATTTATTTGACAGAGTGAGAAACACAGAGAGGGAGCATAAGTAGGGAGACTGAGAGAGGGAGAAGTAGATTTCCCGCCGAGCAGGGAGCCCGACGCGGGGCTCAATCCCAGGACTCCGGGATCATGACCTGAGCCGAAGGCAGATGCTTAATGACTGAGTCACCCAGGCGCTCTTCCATCTCATCTTTTAATTATGCATTTTCATTTCAGTCTCCCCCAGTTACATAATTTAAAGAGCTTTCTTGTAGCTAAATCAGAAATATTAGCATCAAAGTATCTTAAATCTATATGTAAATATACTCTAAATTGGTCTTCTAATAACTTCCTCATTTGACAAATGTTTATCAAGTGACTGTAATCTGCTCAAACACTGAGCTAGGAATGCAGTAGATCTTTGAGGTATGAACTAAAAATGCCATACTTCCAAAGCAAAGATAATGGAATAATAGCAGATTCAAACTCATTAACCCAAATTGAAAATTGCATACCTATGCTCACACTTCTGTACTAACAAGAAATAAGTAAGCAATTAAAAACAAAGATTCTAAAGATACTCTCTGGTAAAATAGTTCAAACAAGTAAACAATATAACAAATTGTCAAAAAAAGAAGAAATATAAAAACCCTTAAAAATTTTCTCTATCAAAAAAATTTTTTTCTCTATCTTTTTAGTTTAAGGAATATTGCTAGACTATGAAGTTAATCAGATCAGATATTAAATATCTGTATAGAATATACTTTCATTTTAACATCAGCAAAATAGAATCATTAGCATCATTTGATAATGACTGGTCCTTTCCTTATATTTTATGTAAACAATATACTGCTTATGCTCAAAAGCCTGTGAATATTTAAATTTTATCCAATATCGCCACCATTCTCTAAGCACCTAAATTATTTTAAGTTTGGCTGACTATACCAATGGTGAAGTCATTCAAATAGGAAAGAATTTTATATCTATAAGTAGATGTATGAGAAATAACACTGTTATAAAACTGAACTGCAAGTTAATCTTCATCTCACTATTTTTATTATTTTAGTACATAGTATTATAATACATACCAAAATATTCTCAATGGTCTTACCTTAAATATGTGCCATACATGAAGAATAATGCCATCATTAGTCCATTTAAAATAAAAATTACAGCAACATAAAAGCAAGCAGGATCTCCTAATCCTTTAAAAATAAAAAAAAAACCACATGTTCTAACTATAAATTACTTTGTACGTCTGGCAATTTATATTAAAATGTGCTTATTTTGACAATGGCACAGGTACATTAAATGGCTGCCTTGGTTCCCATAAGAACACATGACACTAATGTGGAACAAAGATGAGAACACAGCACTAGCTGGGGTGGTTTTTAAACAGGGCTACAAATTCATGGACACGCCTCCTACAGAGGGACGCGGGGATCTCTGCTCCTGCTTTTGAGGCCCGCTGGGCTGGTGACTGCCTCAAGAGAAGATGGCAGAGGTCACATACCATGTGGTTTCTAAGGCTAGAAGAGGCCAAGCACTGTCCAACTTGGAGCCCATGAAAGGCCTGAGTATCCTGACGCACAAAGGTGCGTGGAAAGGACATTATGTAGGTGTCCCTGTTGACAGTTCCAAATGAGCCCAGGCTCGCAGGGACGCTAGCCAAGAGCTAGAATGTAAGTGAAGCAGTCTTCAATTAGTCTCAGTCTTCCCAAGCCACCTGAGTCTAGCAGAAGCCTCTGACACGATGGAAACCAACTAACCCTGCTATACCCTGCCGAAACTCCTCTCCTGCAGAATCCATAAGCATAATAAAATAGTTTTTTATATCACTAAGTCTACAGTAAGTTTAATGTGCTCCAACAAGTAACTGGACAATATCATGGAAAGAAACTTGCCTTCACAGCTTTCAATAGGACTGAGTCCTTCTCCTCTGGTCACCGTCCAACATATCTTGGTTTGAAGACCAATCAAGTCCATTATTTTGGTATAAATCCGGTACCAGCTGGCTAAGATTACCTATTTTTAAAACAATAGAGGCATTTTTTTAGATTTTTTAGAGAAAATATATTGTTATCAACTGTTTCATTACTAGAATATTTTTGAGATATTTTGATAATTATTATATTTTTCTTTCCTCTATCATCTACTTAGCTCCCTTTAAATCTAATAAAATAAACCTCACACTCCCCTACACACATTCTTAATTGGTCAGTCTTCGACTCTCCACCCATGGGTAAGAATAAAATATAACACGAAACACACAAGATTCATATTTTTCAAAAGGTATAAAATTCTACTAAGGTACACAAAAGAAGAGTTGAACAAATACTCTGTCTTCTTGAGTAGATCTAATTTCTCAAGATGTGAATAGATATAGCATTTCTGTACAGAAAAAATACATATAAATCATACATAAAGTTAAGAGGCAAACAAAAAGCTGGCAGAAAATGTTTATTTACCATAGAGCATGGTATTAATATCCAGCATGTAATAAATGAGTTCTTAAAAATTTTTAATAGAAATATAGACAAATGACATATGCAAGCAATTACTTTTAAAATTAAAAATGCATCTTTAATGTATAGCATTGAATGAAATACAAATATACACACATATATAGCAATGAACAAAATATATCATGTGATTTTAATTTTTTTTGTCTACATAATTGGCAGGGATTTAGGGAAATAAGCATTTTCAAAAACACTGCCAATGATAATTTTGATTAGTATAACCTATCTAGAAAGCATTCTAACACATACCAAAATCATTAAAGTATATATTCTGTTGAACTAAATAGTTCCACATCAACAAATTTATAATTTAAAAAACATAAGGATATGTATAGAGACTTAGTTTCAAAGATGCTTATGGCAGCTTTTGAATATTTTATAAGTTGAAAACAATGAACCTTTTCACAAAAGATGGACGAAATAAACAATAGGAGATTGTATATATACAATTCTGAGGAAGAAAAGATGACACAAGAAGACTGTTAAAACTATTCTAAAAGACAAAACACATTTAAAAAAATATTGTATAATCCCATTTCTATAAAATTAAATGTGTATGTGCTCATAGAAAGAACCCAATAAGCAGTACATTAGTAAACCAACAGTGGTTATTTGTCTCTCTCTCCTCTATCTCCATCTCCTCATTAATCAACTGGCTAACTCACTGATGTGGATGGAAATTGGACTTCTCTCATTCAGTGGGAAATGCCTGAGAGCCCCACTTAGTACCAGGTACTGAGCCTGGGCTTGAGATCCCCAGAGACCAAGGCAGCCAGGACCCGGGCACAAGGACGTGCTGTCCAGCAACATCAGCAAGCTTAGCGTGCTGAGAAGGGGAATCAGAGGGACAGTGGGTTAACAGATGACCCTCATATCAAGTCAAGGAGCATCTGGCGCCAGAAGTCACATCTCAGCTTGGCCTTAGAAAATGCGTAAGGATGTGTCAAATGAAGGCAGGAATGGTAAAGGAGAGGCCAAAAAAGTTACTGATACCACTGCCCTCCTCCTTCACCTCCTGGGTGAACCCAACTTTCCCCACCCCACCCAAAATAAAAGCATTCAATTAAGTGAAGAATCCCAGAGAAGGAAGAAACATTATTTGGCAAATGACATATAATGGTGCTTCCTTGCTATAATCTCTACAAACATATTGAATCTAGATAGTTTTCAAATTTTCTAGACCATACAATTACAATCGTTTCCATGAAATTGGTTAAAATCCACCACCAAAATTAATAATAATCTTTTTTCCATACTCCTTTTCAAGAAAAAATACACACCTTCTTTAAAAAATGAGATGAAATATATTGAATTACACATCACATTTAGAAACAGCATTTAATGCAAATAGCACTTTAAAAAAGTAAAAAACAACCAATGGGAAAAGATATTTACAAATGACATATCAGATAAAGGGCTAGTATCCAAAATCTATAAAGAACTTATCAAACTCAACACCCAAAGAACAAATAATTCAATCAAGAAATGGGCAGAAGACATGAACAGACATCTCCGCAAAGACATCCAAATGGTTAACAGAGAAATGAAAATGTGATCAACATCCCTCAGCATCCAGAAAATAGAAATCAAAACCACAGTGAGATAACACCTCACACCAGTCAGAATGGCTAAAATAATAAGTCAGGAAATGACAGATGTTGGCAAGGATGCAGAGAAAGGAGAGCCCTCTTACACTGTTAGTAGAAACGCAAGCTGGTGCAGCCTCCCTGGAAAACAGTATGGAGGTTCCTCAAAAAGTTGAAAATAAAGCCACCCGATGACCCAACAGTCGCACCACTGGGTATTTACCGTCAAGATACAAATGTTGTGATCCAAAGGGGCACATGTACCCGAATGTTTATAGCAGCGATGTCCACAATAGCCACTACGGAAAGAACCTAGATATCCATCAACAGATGAATATACATACAATGGAATACTATGCAGCCATCAAAAAGAATGAAATCCTGCCATTTGCAATGATGTGGATGGAACTAGAGGGTATTATGCTAAGTGAAATAAGTCAATCAGAGAAAGACAATTATATGATCTCTCTGATATGAGGAATTTGAGAGGCGGGGTGGGGGGGTTATGGGGAAAAGGAGGGAAAAGAAGGAAACAAGATGGGACTGGGGAGGGAGACAAACCATATGAGAATCTTAATCTCAGGAAACAAACTGAGGGTTGCTAGATGGGAGGGTGGGGGAGGGATAGAGTGCCTGGTTACAGACAATGGGGAGGGTATGTGCTATGGTGAGTGCTGTGAATTGTTTAAGACTGATGATTCACAGACCTGTATCCCTGATGCAAATAATACATTATATGTTAATTTTTTAAAAGTCCCCAAAAATCCACAATTGAAAAAGTAACTTACCTCAGGGTAAAGATTGAACCTTTTTAATGTATTAATAACAAGGGGGTATTCGGTCAGCTTATCATTCATAATCATCCATACTCCATTCAAAAATGAGGGTGCTTCCACAATAGTCTTAAAGTAGGAATAATACAGTCCCTGAAACAAGCATATGTTATAGTTATAATAAAAAAATGTATAATTCCTATGTCTCTTACCCAGCTTAAGAAAACTTAAATACATTGTTTTTGAAAAACAAAGCAATCAAGCAAATAATAGCTACAATTATTCTCCGGTTTTTGATCCTTAATATAATCTTAGGTTATAAAAAAGAACTACATATTTTAGTATAACCTTGTCTTAATTAAAATAATTGAGGGGCACCTGGGTGGCTCAGTTGGTTAAGCGACTGCCTTCAGCTCAGGTCATGATCCTGGAGACCCGGGATTGAGCCCCACATTGGGCTTTCTGCTCGGTGGGAAGCCTGCTTCTCTCTCTCTCAGTCCCTCTGACTGTGTTCCCTCTCTGACTGTGTTTCTCTCTGTGAAATAAATAAAATCTTTAAAATAAATAAATAAATAAATAAATAAATAAATAAAAATAAATAGAATAATTGAACTCAAAATACCTTTAAAAATAGTTTCAACATTTAAAAAGTAATATCCAGAACTCAAACAACATATGTAACTTAAGAAAACTAATTTATGTATTAGGAAAGGCATGTGAGTGGTTTACTATGGAACTTAAGTTACTAGGATCCAAAAAATCTCCCCTAGCCAAAAATATTTCCTCCTACTACCCATTTGAATCCCCAAAATGGTGCTATCAGCCATCTTTCCTCCAGATTTACATGTAAAAAATGCAAATATATTAGGAAGGCTACATGTTGATGGATTACATGTAAATTACATTCAGATGCCAACTAATTTCACAGACTATTTTCCTTTCTTCTGGCTCAGAATAAGGTAAGAAACCTGGAGGACTGGGGCTGTGTGAATGGGGGAGGAGGATGTAGTGGTACTCTCATTTTGAAGGAATTAGGACAGATATTGAGGTTGGAATAATACACAGGCCAAAAAATAAGCAAGTACTATTACTTGCTCCCCTTGTGAGGGTGTGACAGATGAACACAAGGAACAAACTTCACCTTCTATACAGTTTTGCCTAGAGCTGCACTAGTAGTCAGCACCCATCACCTGTCAAACTCCACAATGGATCTAAGGCTCATCAATAATGAAAGCGAGTTGCATACCCAATATTTATTGAAAAGGGAAAAAATGGGCCTTCTTATTAATGTTTTCAGCTTTCCTATCATTATTTTTAAAAATATTTCCAACTGTACTAGGTTGGATAACACCTCCCCCAAATGCCATATTCACTGGAACCTGGGAATGTGGACCTGTGTGCAATAGGTTCCTGGTAGATACAAATTAAAATGAGGTCATTTACTATAAATGGTATCCTTACAATAAGAGGGAAATTTAAACACGGGAACAATAGGAAAAGTGCCCCATGAAGACATGGCAGAGTTTGGAGGCAGAGCCTGGAGTAATGGCATTTCTAACACCAGTCAAGGTACTCCAAGGATTGCCAGAAAGCACAAGAAGCTAGGAACAGGCAAGGAAGGATTCTCCCTAGAGCCTTCAATGAGAACAGGGCCCTGCCAACACTGTGATTTCAGACTTGTAGCCTCCAGAACTCTGAGAGAATAAATCTGCTCTTTAAGCCACCTCCTAGCTTATTGGACATCAGTTATGGCAGTCATAGAAAACCACCACAACCTATTTTGTTTTGCAGGTTTGTTTTGGAATCATGTAAACAAACATCTTATCTAATCATAAAATGATAATTTTTATATCCCTAAATATCAAAGTAAAAAAAAGAACTTAACTATCAAGTTGGAAACAGACTTCAAATAATTTTAAGATAAAGTAATTTTACTGTACATCCCTAACAGAACCTATCCCAAAGTCATAAAGAAATGCAAGAAAGTTTTAAAATGTTTTCAATCATCTTAGTTTTAATGATCTTTGGTACTTTTATTTCACAAAAATAAGTAATATGAAATCAAGATTTTTGGGCTAATGGTAAAGATAGAAATTTAAAACAAAGTAAGTAAAACCCATCTAATCCCAAATTTGAATTTTAAAATACAAATATAATTAATAATTTAAAAATTGTTTCTTAATTCTGTTTACTCAAAAGGCTTGGACACAATGGCTAATCTAGTATCAAATACAGTTGACCCTAGAACAACACAGGTTTGAACTACACAACTCCATGTACACCCTGACTTTTTTCGATAGAGTATAGTACTGTAAATGTGTTTTCTCTTCCTTATGATTTTCTTAATAACATTTTCTTTTCTCTGGTTTACTTTGTTTAAAGAATATAGTATGTAATACATGTAACATACAAAACATAGGTTAATCGACTGTTTACAGTATTGGTAAAGCTTTCAGTCAGTAACAGGCTATTACCAGTTAAAATTGGGAAGAGTCAAAAGTTATACATGGATTTTGGACTGCACGGGGGTCAGCACCTCTAACCCCTTGTTGTTCTAAGGGTCAAATGTGCTAGCAATAAGCATCTCAGCACCAAATTTACAGTCTCTAAATACCATTTGCCACTGAAAGGAATTGGGACTTCTTAGAAAACTGGATGATTCCAGGTCTGTAGAGGAAATGTCTTAATAGTACCAGAAAATAAGAAAGCTACAGACTACTAGTGAGGTCACATCAAAGGGACACAGAGTCAGTTGCAAAGGCTCTCATCAGCTAAAGACAGGTAAATTCACAAAATATGCTAAAATCCATCAGATCATAATGCTATTCTCCAAAAGAAGATATTCAATTGTTACCAAAAGAAAATGCTAGAAAACCAACTCATTTTTCTAAAAAGTGGTAAATAAACAGAAAAAAATCAAGCATTCACCTGTCTTACCTGTATGAATAATATTATGGGAAAATTCTTCTTTATAGAAGATTTGCAGTTAACAAATGCAGGGGGAAAATAATAGACTAGATAATCACCATTTGGTAATCTTTTGTTTGTTTGTTTGTTTTTAAAAGATTTTATTTATTTGACAGAGAGAAACACAGCCAGAGAGGGAACACAAGCAGGGGGAGTGAGAGAGGGAGAAGCAGGCTTCCTACCCAGCAGGGAGCCCGATGTGGGACTCAATCCCGGGTCTCTGGGATCATGACCTGAGCCGAAGGCAGTTGCCCAACCAACTGAGCCACCTAGGCACCCCAACCATTTGGTAATCTTAATGAATTACCTGATGTAGGCTGATGACCAGACTACAACAGAAGAACCAATATGACAATACCTAAAGCCACTGATCAATCTTGACATCACAGAAAGTGAGACAATCAGATGTGGTGTGCCTCTTGGTACGGTACAATAAATGCACATGGCTTATGAAATATTCTTGCCAAAAAAAAAATTGAGCCTTCAGCTATTGTGTCTCTTATCTGTCAATTTTTAGGAACTTGGGACAACAAATATAATAAATAACATGAATTACTACAGGTAATTCTATAAGACAACCTCGATTCTTCAGTAACTAGCAAAACAACAAAAATGGGAAGTGGAATTTATAAATTAAAAGACTTAAGAGATACATCAACTAGAGATGCAATGTACAGACATGGTTTGAATCCTGATTCAAGACTACCAACACAACAACTATAAGAAGAAAAAGCTAATTGGTCATTTACATACTGATTGATACTTAATGATATTAAAAGATCACTGTTCATTGTTTTCAAGTGTGCCAATAGTACTGTGGGTAATAAAAAAATTCCTTTCTTTCGAGATACATACAAAAGTACCCATGAAGTGACATGATGTCTGAGGTTTCCTATGTGCAGAGATGTCTATGAAGGAAAAATGCCTGTGTCACCAGTTGTTGAAGCTGCGGGATGGGCAAGGGGAGGTGTCTACTCTTTCTTTTTCAGAACATCTTTGAAAATGTCCATGATAAAAAGCTTAAAGTTTTTAAATCCTGAAAATATCACAAAAAAACTAACCATTTCAGTGCGAAAAGCCATCTCCCTTTCCAACGTTGAGAGGTGAGAAAAGTGACGATCATTTTCAAAGAGGTGTGTTATATGGCTCCTGAAAGACAAAAGGGTAACAAACCAAGTGCCGATGTTTATACTATCATTTTTTAATCTACTTTTTTAAAGATTTTATTAATTTATTTGACAGAGACACAACGAGAGAGGGAACACAAGCAAGGGGAGTGGGAGAGGGAGAAGCAGGCTCTCTGCTGAGCAGGGAGCTGGATGCGGGACTCGATCCCAGGACTCCGGGATCATGACCTGAGCTGAAGGCAGACACTTAACTGAGCCACCTAGGTGCCCCTATACTAAGTATTGTTTTTAAAAGAAACTCTGAAAGCAAAAATAAAGGTATCTAGAAACTTATACATAATTTTGTAATAAAATTCAAACCTAGCGGTATCTATATCTATATCTATTTTAGTAGTTTCTATTAGAAACTACTAAAGTTTCTAATAGAAAACACATTCAAATTAGATTTTAAAATTAGAATGAACCAGAATAACAGTATTTTAAGTCAGGTACAATAAAATTATAAATTGAACTATAAATGTCATTGGGTTACCATTTCAGAAATGTCTGATTAATGAAATTCATATTTCACTCTATCCAGAAGATTAAAAAAATTAATCTTCCTCTCAACATGAACACTATATTAAGTGAAACAGAGTCTCAAATATAACCTCTTTAATAATGGATTGCTTTTTTATTAAAAAATTACATTATTCTGACCTTAATTTATCAATTAAACTACTTTTCAGACTATTGCGTTGCATGTAATAATATATATTCATCCTTATCATCCTGAAATTATTTCTTTAGATATACGAGAAATAGCTTTGGTGAGCTGTAAACATCTGCATAAGATATACCAGAGGAAGAAAACAATCTTACCAGTGCAACACTGCTGCAAAGGCAGCTGAAAGAAAAAAAGAAATTTAAATTACTATGTTAGCATAAGGAAATGTTTTTACTTTATAGAAAAGCATTATTAAGATAAGCATTTGGGATGTGTAATGTTGGACTCTGAGCAACTGGGGAAAGAAAAGTGACTCCTTGAAAGAAACCCCAGGGCTAGGCTTAAAATCCAACAGCCTAGACTATAAAAGAATTGGGCATATATTTACAAATTTCATTCATTCAGGCATTCAACAAAATGGGGGCCTATCATGTGCCAAAAACTATACAAGAAACCCTCAGAGGAAACTTCCAAAAATAGAACTGTCAGTGAGACAAAACCAGCAGTAAGAGGTAACTCTAGAATAAAGAAATATGGTAACCTCAAGGCACAGGACTGGGGATAAATAAAACGAGAGCCTACCGATTTTTTTATTGTTGCAATATCTGGATTTTTATAATAAATCTTACTATTTTTTTAAACAAATGTAAAATGAAATAAAGACAGAAGGAAGAGGTGGAGGGGTTGACTCAAAACAAGCAAACATTTTAGAATCTCTAAAAATAGGAGTTTTACTGGAGGCCAAGTTAAGACAGCTGCCCAAGAAACACACTCTTCACAGGGAAGAAAGTGCTTTGTGGAATAAACAATTTTTCCTCTTACATACGTTTTTACATTTTGTAAAAGCTCGAATGATTAGAGATAGCATACAGGCAGGCAACACAAGTTTTAATGTCAAGGAATGCAGGGAGTAGGGGCATTGATCAATATCTTAAAGACAAGATTGTTTTCCTTTAGGCTACTCACTTACAAAGCAGGTATATAATGTATGCATGGCAGGCCATAAATCAGGCTTTTGGTTTAAAAACCAAGTTTATGTGGTGTAGCCGCTTTGGAAAACAATGTGGAGATTCCTTAAAAAATTAAAGATAGAGCTACCCTATGACCCTGCAATTGCACTACTGGGCATCTACCCCAAAGATACGGATGTAGTGAAAAGAAGGGCCATATGCACCCCAATGTTCATCGCAGCAATGGCCACAATCGCCAAACTGTGGAAAGAGCCAAGGTGCCCATCACAGATGAATGGATAAAGAAGATGTGGTACATATATACAATGGAATACTACGCCTCCGTCAGAAAGGATGAATACCCAACTTTTGTAGCAACATGGACTGGACTGGAAGAGATTATGCTGAGTGAAATAAGCCAAGAAGAAAAAGTCAAGTATCGCATGGTCTCACTTACTTGCAGTGCATGAGGGGCAAACTGGAGGACAGTGGCAGAAGGAAAGTAAATGGGAACTAGGGTAATCTAGGGAGGGAAACGAAACAACAGAGACTTTG
>PITA01016373.1:0-46840 GCA_004023965.1 Spilogale gracilis
GGGTGTTGAGTTTGAGTAGTTCTTTATAGATCTTGGATACCAGCCCTTTGTCTGTAGTGTCATTTGCAAATATCTTCTCCCATTCTGTGGGTTGCCTCTTTGTTTTGTTGACTGTTTCCTTTGCTGTACAGAAGCTTTTTATTTTGATGAAGTCCCAGAAGTTCATTTTCGCTTTTGTCTCCTTTGCCTTTGGAGACATATCTTGAAAGAAGTTGCTGTGGCCAATGTCAAAGAGGTTACTGCCAATGTTCTCTTCCAGAATTTTGATGGATTCCTGCCTCACGTTGAGGTCTTTCATCCATTTTGAGTTTGCCTTTGTGTGTGGTGTAAGTGAATGGTCTAGTTTCATTCTTCTATATGTAGCTGTCCAATTTTCCCAGCACCATTTATTGAAGAGGCTGTCCTTTTTCCACTGAAGTTTACACAAACTAGTCTGATGTATGGTTAGGGCTACCTTATAGTTCATCCAAAAAAGGTGGTTTTGAACTACTTTTTTCTAGATCCTCTCAAAGTGTAGCTACAAGTCTGGACACAGTTCTGAAGTGTGGAGTTTTTGCCAGATGCCAAAAAATTCTTGGAATACCTGGGTGTCCTTCAATTTAACTCAATTCTGACATTATCTGCCTGGAGCTAACAACAGATCTTACATGTCCTTTGTTCCTCCCTCCATTTCAGATGCCAACCCCAAGTCCAAGTTGTCACCTGTGTTCTGCCCTACCAACTATAGATTGGAGGTTCCAATGCCCTCCTCCTTGGGTTCCATTAACTTGCTAGAGTGGCTCACAGAACTGAGAGAAATACATTACTTACTAGATTACTGACTTATTATAAAAGGTAATAATAGCCAGATGGAAGAAAGGTATACACCAAGGGATGGTGAAAGACCATGGAACCTCTATGCTTCATGAGCACACCTTGTGTCCAAATCTCAAGTTCACCAACCTAGACGCTTTCTGAACCCAGGTCTTTTGGGTTTTATGGAAGCTTTTCTATATAGGCATTATTGATTAAATCATTGACCACTGGTGATTGAGCTCAATCTCTAGTCCTTCTCCACTTCCGAGTGATTATCGGGTCAGTCTGTTCAGTTGGTTCTCCAATCACATAGTTGGTTCTCCTAGCCTCCAGACCCCATCCCTAGGTGCTTTCTAAAAGTCACCTCATTAACATAAACTCGGGTGTGGTTGAGAGACATTTGTTATAAATATAAAATCCAAGGATTTTAGGAGCTTTGTGCCGGGAATGGAGATAAAGACCAAATGTATATTTCTTATTGCAAATCCCAATATCACCATAGCTTATATATTTCTGTTGGTGTGTGGCATCTTCTCAGGTTCTAGAATTATATATTATTAGATTGTGTTTTTTTCTCATTGAGAGTCTTTTTTCTCCTATATATTAAGAAAAGCCATTCTTTTTAAATCGATCATATATGTTGAAGGACCTTTTTGTAAAATAGACCCGTAAATTCTTCAGTTAACCTCTTGCAAGATGGGTTTGTATGTCCTTGCTATTTTATTATGTCTTTAAAGGAATAAGTTCTCAAGTTTGAGGAATTCTGCTCCATACACATCTATGTCACCCCTTGTTCCCAGAACTTTGGCATATAACTCAGTAATACTGGGCAGCTTGCTTAGTAAAGTGAACCAGTTTATTCCTAGGATTTCAACCAAGCAGTCTTTCATTTGGCCATACTCCTAAATACTAAAATGAATATTTGTTAAAATTTAACAATAACACACTAAAACTAAAATTTAACAATAAAAGCTAACTGGTGTTAGGAAAGTATTAATCTTCATATTTCTAATGCAAAGAAAATAATATTTCTGATTCTCACTTTCAGTATTCATCATTATGAACAGAGAAAAGAGAATATGACTACAGCAGAACAAAGTCATTAGGAAGGTGAGTAAATAAGTTATATTTGTTGATTAGTTTAGACTTAAACCAAAGTGTTGGGAGACAATTCACTACCAGGGATTACCCTGGTGGTGGTTGTACAACTCTATGCATTTGTCAGAGATGTATGAAAAAAGCAAAAATTTTACTACATGTTAATTAACACATGAAATGCTTAATAGCTAACTTCTAAAATTTCTGCCTGTTCGAATAATCTTTAATTGAAGGAAGATGTCAACTTCCCAGGAATTTGTTCCACCTTCTTTTTTTTTTTTTTTAAAGATTTTTTTTTATTTATTTTACAGAGAGAAACACAGCCAGAGAGGGAACACAAGCAGCGGGAGTGAGAGAGGGAGAAGCAGGCTTCCTGCTGAGCAGGGAGCCTGATGTGGGACTTGATCCCGGGTCTCCAGGATCATGACCTGAGCCGAAGGCAGTCGCCCAACCAACTGAGCCACCCAGGCGCCCCTCACCTTCTTTTTTTAATGGAGAATGCCTTTGAGGACTTGCCCTTGGAATGATCCCAACTTATTCAGATCTTATTAATATTGAGAGAAGTCTATACTATTCATCTTGGGCTAAGAGTTTCGATCCCAAGTAGTCAGGAAACTGGATTTTAAAAGAATGAGATCACTTATTGAGTTAAAATATCTTCCCCCAAACAAAGAAAACAAACAAAACAAAACATAAACCAAAAAACTATCTTCCTTAGAAGTTCTTAGAACTATGACATCTTTACTTGACCCAGAGTAACACTTGGCACTGTTCTTTGCTTCCAAGAATCACTGTAAAAAGAAATCCTAAAAGTGTTACATTAACCAGTCTTGGTGTTTATAAAGCATCATGAAAAATACCTCTTGTGTATAACTTCACAAGAAACTTGAGATCTGAATACTATACTATTTTCATCTTTTTTACAGAGGAATACAATTAGTTTATTTTATGCATGAGTGTTTAACCAGTTAATAGACAGGAATGAGATTTGGATCCTTATCTAGGCATCTCAAAAGCTCATCTTCTCAACAAGATGCATTTTCTGTCACATTTGTCTCTGCTTTCCTGGACCCCATTTAAATCGATTCTGAAACTCACTTAGATGCTGGATAAATTTCATAATGTTTTTGGAAACCAGTAAGAGCCCACTACTTTGTTAATTAAGCTCAGTATTCTTCTAATGGGCTGTGGAAATACTACTTTCTATGACTCAAATCAACACTGAAATCCACCATTGTAGCTGACCATTGGAAATAAGAAAACAAAACAGTGTTTGTGAATGTGAGTATTCTCTCCAAAGAGTCTTTTGTATGAGGTCTGGTTTTTCTCTGATTCCTCTAAAGGGAGAAATGTCCTGAGGAGCTGGACAGGTTTTAGGGCTGGGATGAGAAGTTTGAAGAGGTGGAAGGCAATGAAGATTTCCAGCTCTCATCCTCAGCGACTATGAAGTTCACATGTTCCTGATGCCATCATTCAGTCTGTGGCTGGCCCTTAATTTTCCTGGGGGGGGGGTGTGATGTGTGGATTGGTAGCAACAGTAAGGTGACCCATTAGGCTGCCACAGGGTTCAGCCAAAGCTTTGCTTCTGTACATTAAGTTGAATCAGAAGTCACTCTTCTTCTGTATCTAGCATATTAAATTATCTTAGAGTTGAATAAATTATGGTTGAATAAATTCTGGAAAAGTTTCTGTGAATGGGTTGTGAACATCTTTTTTTTTTTTCTGATCTGTAGGCAAAGAAGTTCTCTTAATTATTCAGTGGGAGTAGGGGGGCTCTTACTTTGATTATAAACCCTTTGGGTGGTGATCTTATGCAATGATCAGAAATAAAATTACTGACCTTATGACTTAATCTGTGTTGCTATTAAATCACTTTCATTTCATGAAAGATTCCAAAAGTTCTTCTTAGGAATTTTCTAGAGATTCTTTTCTCACAGTCATATTCCATTTTCCCTATAAAATTAATACCCATGTTGCTAGTACTTGGGAAATATTAAATACAAGTAAAGCTTTACTATCATTTTGTTTTCTATTAAAATAATCTGATTTGTGAAGCAATGTCAAAGAAATATGCTCACTTACGGAAAAAGAATAAAGTCACCCAAATCAATTCAATTTGCTAGTGTCAAGGTTTAGGTGGAAGGGAAAGACATAGCTTTAAGAGATTGTCCTTTTTCCATAAAACGATACTGGCGTGTCTTGGGGACTTCAATCAGAAAACACCAAGAGAACAAATGCTGCCCCAGAAAATGTGTTGCATTCATTTGTGGAAGGAAGGTTTCCCTTTGTTTGATTTGGAAATGCTGTGAGCTACAGAGTTTCTGTACAGAACATTAGAACCAGAGCTCTGTGAAGCGCGAGTCGTTCTCCCTAATTTTTCATTGATTTTCACCGCCATTGTGCTCTGACACTGAACATATATGTTCAGGAGTTGCTGGTCGCAATGTGTACCCCAAGAGCTTCCCCAGAGTGACAGCAGCAGGCTGCCTGTGGACCCATCCCAGTAAAACCCTGGGCATTTTCCTTTTGTTAGCAGTGGCTGCCTGAGCTACCATGAGCCCGACACTTAAAAATAGAAAAAAAAAAAAAAAACAACACACAAAACGACAAACAACGTGATAATGTCATAAAGCATAACTGCTGAGTCTCCTAAGACACCGTTTCACAAGTTCTGTGAAGAACATTAACACGGAGTTAATTAGCCATTGTTGTGACTGATAGTTAAGTCCACAGTTTTTCTTTCTATGGGACTGATGGGCTATCTGGGCTAATCTGAAGAAGTTTAATCTTCAGTTAATCTGAAGTTCTACAACAGCATAAAAAATAAATCATATGTGATGAAAACCTATTACAAACATCCTAATCATCATTCTGCAAACTGCCATCTCCCAACCACTAAGAGTCATCAACAGATAATAACCAAAAAAGGGAATCCTTTGAGAGTTTGAGCTGAAATTCTGTGTTTTAAAAAAGTGGGTAACTTTCATAGCGTAATTGGAATCAGGAGTCTTAGGGACGCGAAGGAGGTACAGGTGGCATGAAGGTCAAAGTGGGCTCACTCCCCTGAGGCTGGCGGGGAGCTGGCCGGGGCAGGGGGAGTCATCAGGGAGCCCCGCGCACGGACTGAGCAGGCCGACCCTGCAGGCTCCAGTGTTGGCCCTTCTCCCAAAGAAGCAGGCCAGCCACCTGCCGGATCCCTGAAGAGTCTGTGAGAGGGAGTTAGAGCCTGCAAGGCTTCCAACTGCGGAGAGTAAGAGACCGCAAGGGCCCTGAGACCCCAGCAGCGCCCTGGGGCACACAGTAGCCAAAGCCTCAGTCCTCGCTTTGCATTTGAGTCACCGCTTTGCTCGTGATTTCGGGCTTTGCCCTTGAGTCCCCGCCCTGACCAGCATGGAGGCCGCTGCGTAATAATCAGGCATGGACTGCAGTCTCACCGGACATAAGATCAGCCTCCACTGCTGGGACCCACCCGAGGATCACGCGAGGACCCACCGCTGGGACCTACCCGAGGATCACGCCAGGACCCACCGCTGGGACCCACCCGAGGATCACGCCAGGACCCAGTTGCAGCCTCCGAGATGATTGGGCCGTGGTGCCTGCACCCACCTCCAGGATTCCAGTGGGTGTCAGGGGCCTGCCTTCCAAAGAGACGCACCCTGGCTTGTCGCCCTGCAATTCTGACAAGAGGATATGAGGGGTGTCAGCCAGCCTGGGACCATTCACGTTCGCGCAAACTAGGAGCTGGGTGTGCTCCACCAGGAAAGAAAGAGGGCTAGTGTTCCGTTAGTTCCTACCGTGTTCCAGAAGGTGAAGGACACTTGGGTGTCATTCTGCCTCTGACTCACTGCTGTTCTGAGAAGTGAGCCTCATTCTCTGCCTCTGACTATGAAGGAAAGGAATTCTGTGAGACTGTAGCTTTTCCCACATCATTCAGCTGAGAGCCCTCTTCGGCAGGACCCACATCAAGAGGCATCTGACCCAATCCAAGTACCTCTACTGCCTTGTATTTCCCTCCAGAAAACCTTAGTGAAGGTCTGGTCTCCCCTGAGTCTTTTCCCCATTTCTCTAGAAGCAGCCTTTCTCCACCTGTAGAGCCTCACTCAGTCCATTCCCACCCAACACATGAGATATTACCCAGAGAAAATAAAAAAGCCTCAGCCAAGGAGGGGGGGGTCTGCAATGTCTATGGAGGAACAGAAGCTACAGGAAAGTACCTCATTTATTAGTCTGAGGTTAAAGAAAATCTGATAACTATTATTTTCCAAGTTAGACACTAGGCCTTTAATTTAACTGCTCTGAACTACTGGTTTTCCCAAATATCTTTTCTTGGATTATTACTCAAGAAGAGACAAACTGTGCATTAGAGGCATCCTGGATGACTTTGATGAAATCCCTTATAATGTTTTAAGAGCTACTATTCATGTATTGTAATTCTTTAAAGTTATCATGGGAAAGATATTGGAAGAGGGTCTTTGATAGACTTTGGCAGGCTTGGTAGAGCAAGGAATAAGAGTCCCAAAGATGCACTCACTTTGGCAACCAAAAAACATAGAGGCACAGGGAAATGCTTTCATGGAGTGACTGAGGAAAACCCACCAGGGAGTGGGGCAGAAGAGACACGAATCACGGAAGGAAACGGCACTGTGAGTATTTGGAGATGGTGCATCTCATTGGAAGGAATGGAGGTGCAAAAGCCTTTAGGCAAGAAGGAACTTGGCATGACTGAAGGCAGAAAGGAAGCCAGCAGTCCAGGCAGGTAGTAGCAAGCAGGAGAATGGTATCTGAAGGATTAGGAAAGGAGACAAAGGCAAGCCCATGTGAGTCTTGTTAGACCATGCGGAGATGTCTGCTCTCTGTTCAGTTTGGCAGTGTGAAATCATAGCAGCTGGTCAGTTTTCCATTACAGTTTAGGAAGGTAGTGCTTCTTTCTGGGTACCAATGGGTCCTGGGGAGGCAGGAATGGAGGAGCACAGAGACACTAGGATGGTGGAAGAGTCCCAAGCACCACAATGCTGTCTGGACTGTAACTAGCATTGCAACACAAGAAGTGGGTGGATGATGGACATATTTCGAATGCAGAGCCAATGAGAGGTGCTGCCAAAGCAGACGCAATGGGGTGCAGGAAAGAGGGGCCCAAGGATGGCTGGGGTGTTGAGCCAGAGCAACTGGATGTTTGGTGTTCGCAGCTGAGATGGGAAAGGCTCCGCAGGGAGCAGGTTTGCCTGGGAATAAGGTTGGGTGGTTGGGTGGAGGAAGGTGGGAAGGGAAAGCTGAGGTGCTATAGGAAAATAAGAGCGAGTAAGTAGTTTCCCTCCCTCCTCACCACTCCATTCATCCATAAGCAGGTTTGATGGACATACCTCTGATACTTTTCTGGATCCTTCCATGTTCCCCCACTTTAGTAGCCACTTCCCACGGAGCCATCATCTTTATCTGAGCATCTACTCCTGCTCTCTGTTCTATAGTCCATTTCTCATGCAGCACCAAGATCTTTTGAAAATGCTCATCAGATCCTATCACCTTGCTGCCTAAAAGCCTCTACTGGATACCTATCAGACTTGGAGTAAGTGTCACTTTCTGGCTTATCCAGGACCTGGATGCCTGGTCCTGCCACTCCTCCATCCTCTAGCAATACCACACTCCTCTCTCCCACCGCCACCCTGCATGAGAGCCTTCTTTTCCCCTTCAGCCCCCTCAAAGAGCCCATTCTTAGGACCTTAGAAATAAATTTTTTTGGCCTGATCGCCACATAGCTGGTCCCTTCCTGTCACTCAAATCACAATTTAAATGTTATTTTTTGGAGAATTTTTTTCTGTTCACACACTGCAAAATGGCCACTGCATCTTATAACCCTGTTGAAATTCTCATTATGGTTATCATCTCTGGCATGATTATTGATGATTTATTATTTATGGGCTGCTTCTCCCAAGTGTAATAGCAAATGTTCAGTGAAGGTTTTGAAGATTTGGGGGTTTTATTGTAATAAATGACACTCAAGAAACAGCCAAGTATCTAATTTCTCCTTGATGTATCTCTTAAGTGGGGAGTAATAAGTAATATTCTTAATCTTTCAATCAAAGACCGTTGTGACAACTGTATGCTAGCTACTCTAGATACAAGTAAAGTTTTCCTTAAGTTTTGAATTGAGAAGTATTATCTCAGGAAAACTCAAACCCAATTTGTCATATATTGTTAAAAATAGTCACTATGTGTATCATCCCCCATGAATTGAAACCATTTGTCCCATCTGCCTCGGGATGGAGATTAGTGCACCTGCCATCATCAAAAGCAACTTAGGTTTCTTTTCAAGTGGAGGCATTTCCTTCTCTGCCGGGGAACATTTCATGCTAAATGATGGAGTCTCATTAGAAAGATAGCAACATATTTTAGATGTGCCACAATATCAATTTATTTCAGAATAAATACATGAACTAAGTAGATAACATTCCTTTACTTCCCCAAGAAAAGTGAAATGTTAGTTCCGACTGCAAAACAGAATCCATTCTTGCTAACCTGGCCATTTATCAAATTGACTCCATTGCTCTCATACCTCCAATTGATTCCCAGAGAATTAGCCTGACTTAAATATGTTGCAAAAGTTTGGGGGATGATGGAAGAGAAAGGAAACAGGTAGGACAGAAAACATCATCACCCAACCGGACCTCTGAGTCCAAGAGTACAATTAGGTGGCCAGCAGCCACAGGATAAACCTGGTTTATTATACTAGAGCACTGATCTATCTAAAAATTCTGGATAAAATGTTAGGCAGTTAAACTCACAAGTATTAAGACCATCATTTTTTAACTTAAAAGAATATCAGGAATGCCAGGGAGTAGAATGCATCTGCCCATAAATTTATAGGATAAAAGACAGATCTGTAAAGAGAGGTCCCTTGATACCAGAGGCATAAGTACAGCTTAGGTTATAGCCTCAGAACCTCTGTGAAGTGTCCCCACTATAGTTCAGTTCCCACCACTGTCAGAGATTTCAGCAGAAAAATCTGAGAAGCCTTATAATGAATAAGATCACACCTTCCTTCTGCCTCCACCCCAAATCCCAACACACACACCCAACTCCAAGCTGGGCTTTCTTTCCTATCTTGGTAACTTCCATGGCATGCTCACAAACACTCCTTCAAGGAAATCTTCCCATACTGAACCCATGTAAGGTGCCCACCTCATGTGTTATGAGCTTCTGAGCTTTGCTCATTCCACTAGCCTTCAATACCTGCTCCACTGTGAGCTCCTTGATGACCGGTGAGTAACTCATGTTTCTTCTCCCTTCTCTTCTGTTGCAGATTGTTCCTGCCCCTATATGATGTAAATTTCCTGCCCACATTGCTTTTGATGACCACATTTCTTCATCCAAAGGTCTACTGTATCTTTACCTTCCACTGTTCCTTGCTTACTACTTACTGGCTTTTAAACCAAAACCCAAACAATTTTCCCCCTGGGGGTTTAGATCTTTTGTTCCAAATCAGACTTCCTTTCTTATCATTGCATTCTTAATATGGCTTTAGAGGTGGTATTTTTTACTAAGTTGTGCTCCACGGAAGTGAACAAGTCAGAGGGGTTTAACCATCGATCCAGGGCTGCTTTTTATGGTATGCCTTAAGTTATGATTCCTGATGCATGCAGGTGATGTAAATTCAGACTCCACACCTCTGTGTGGCAAGGACACAGTAGAGAGCTTTCCGGAATTCAACGACTATGTGCTGAGCACCTCTGATGTGTTAGACCCTGTTTTAAGCTGGATATGGCAGTGAACCATGTAGACAACCCTCTTTGCAGGATGCTTAAATTTCCAGACAGGACTGGGCCTCTTATCATAGAGACACGGGAAGAGAGCAAGCTCTTTTGGGTTGGTGGTTTTCCTTACACAATTAGACTCGTAACTTTGGAAGATCCCAGTTGTATGCCAGGGAGTCAGCTCTATTTCCCCTTTTTGGGGGGACTCAAACCCACAAAACTTATCTCCCCATGGGATTTAGAATCTTATCCTTTTTGGGCCTATGTCCAGTTCCCATATCATTTTGTTTGAGTTTCCTAACACTTCTTGACCACAGGGTTTTCTTTGCTTTTAAGCTAAGCTATTTATTAAGGTCATTTCTGTTATAGTTTAATTAACACATCTCTGGGTATCCATAATGTCTGGAAATATAGATAATTTTTTCATAGTGAGGATGTCCTAGAGGATGTTTCTGTATTAATCTGTTTTTAGTCCTACAGACACATCTGTCTTTAGAAAGCAAGTTTTGCTTCAACTCAGTCCACCAATCTATGGAAAGTACATGTAAAATTCCTGCCATTCTCATGTACGAGTCCCATCCTCACCTTCCCATGTCTCGCTGGAATAAATTGTTATTGTGGATTAATGGATAGACAAGGAAATGCATCCCAGATGAGGGATATGATCAGTATATAGTGCTACACACAATTCAAGAAGCTAAAATATTTTCTTTCTCTTTCAGGTTCTCTGTTCTCTAAGCTCAGCCAGTGTATGTTCTGTCTTTAGTGTAGTGCTTTCTTGGTCTCTACTACCTAAGCACTGGTGTGGGGTGAGACCTGAGCCTCAGCCTTCTGTTCTCTCTCTCCACCCGATGCTGAAGGGTTGTGCGCACCCAGCATCTCCTTCCTCCATCTTCGATGACACTGGCTAGATCCGCAGGGGAACTCATTTCTTCCTCTTCCGTTGTTGCTGGTGGGGCGGTTAACACCAGCACTCTGCTCTCCATGACAACAGAAAGGTATACTTGAGCCAGTAATACCCTGGGCACTATTTCAGGTATCACTTCTGTGCAGTGGGGCAATCAAACTTAGAGCTTTAAAACGACCTCAGTTTATATTCAGCCATGTAGGGCAGTCTTCTCCTTGAGGTGGTGTGATTTGGTGCTGATTAAAAGTGATCCACCAGAAATTTCTTAGGTCTGCTCACTTCTCCTTTCCCAGCTCCTCTAGGAGAGTTAAATCCCCAGAAATGTTCATGGCTACAGATTCCTTCCATCCACCCAGCTGCCATTCATCTTCTCCCACCCAGATGCGGGCCACACTGTTGCCATGGCGATATGTGTAAAGCACATTTATGATGGCATCCCTGACAGTCCAGAAACCTGCGAACTTCCCCCATAGCCTTCAGAGTCAACTCCAATATTCTGATGTGGCCTGGAAGAACCACAATGTGTTTTTTCTTGTAGTCTTTTCCAGCGTCGCCCCGATCGCAGGTTCCCTGGCTTTCCCTGATCTCCTCCTGGCCTGAAATTGCCCCACTTATCCAAATAGAGACACTTTAGAGACAGAGCTCTGGGCTTTCTTGCCGGGAGCCGGTCCCAGCAACGGTAACGGTCGGGGTTCCCCGAAGGTGGTGACGGAGTCGGCGATAAAAGGAGGAGACCAGACTCGAAGAGTGGTGTGGGGATCTCCTCTCCTGAAAACTGTGTCTTCAGGGTTCTTTATTTATAGCTTTTTAGTTACATCAATCTAGCTTTAGGCAAACAGTTGGTTCTGTCTTCCTTGCTCTCTCTGCTTCTGTTTCTCTCTCTGTTGCTGTCTCTTTCTCTCTCTCTGTCTCTCTCTCTCTCTCTCTCTGTCTCTCTCTCTCTCTCTCTCTCTGTCTGTCTCTGTTTCTGTTTCTCTCTTGCTTTGTCTCTCTCCGTCTCAGTCTCTTGCTTTGCAGGCTCTCAGACTTTGCCTCAGTCTCTCTTTCTGTCTCTCTATCTCTTGCTTCGCTCTCTCTTGCTTTGCTCTCTCTGCCTTTTCCTCTCTCTGCCCAGGCTCTCTGTCTTTCTCTCTGTGTCTGTTTCTGTCTCTCTATCTCCGTCTCTCAGATTCTCAGTCTCATGGCTTTTTCTCTCTGTCTCTCAGTTTCTCTCTGTCTGTCTCTTGACTGTCAAGGGTCCCAGTCTTTTATTATTCCCAAGTGAGGAAGTTGGGTGGTGCAGTTAAATCTTTAACTGCTTTTGCACTCACCCTAGAGACAGGGTTAGTATTGTTACTGCAGGGTACAGAGTGATTGATTAAACTCACAGAAGTTGAGACCATTGAGGCAGAGGGATCAAGAAATACAGATAAGAGATACAGAGATATGATTACTGGGAGGAGGATTAAATGGAACTATGTCTTGAATAAGCACACCCAAGGACATATGGCCCTGACCCACAGGGTAAGTGGCTTTTCGGATTCTAGGCAGGGAAAGCCCCTCTGGGCTTTCATTCACATTCACAGGTACCTCCACCAGAATTTCTGGTGGCTTGGGCATGGCAGGAGGGGCGGATCATGCACTGTCTCCGACACTTTCTGAGGGATTCCCCTTTTGTTCTTTCATGTGGGCCCCACTGAGGCCACTATCATGTTTCTGGGGAGGGGGGGGTTTGGTAAGGCTGAGGTGCAAGATGGGAAGGAAACTGCAAAATGAATAGTAATCCAATAGAAAAATGCATTTCCCTTTGACTCAAAAAATGAACTTCTCATCATTTAATAGAAAAAGTACTCAAAAGAGCTCCAAAATGATTTCATTGCAACATCTCCCATCAGAGGAAAAATTGGAAACAACTCAACTGTCTTTTATAAGAGACTGATCAAGTGATATCTTGTACAGGGGCACCTGGGTGGCTCAGTCTGTCGAGCATCCAACTCTTGACTTCAGCTCAGGTCATGATCTCAGGATCATGAGATCCAGTCTGGTGTGAGACTTTGTACTCAGTGTGGAGTCTGCTTGAGTCCTCTCTCTTTCTCTCTCTGCCCTCCCCGCACCAAAAAAATATAATACATTTATGCAATGAAATATAATGCTAAGCTCCTATGTAATGATAGCATGAAGAGTAAAATCGTATTATTAAAGAGCATGAAGAGAGAGGGAGCCTGCGTGCCTGGGAACATTGCTTATGGGAGACTGTTACTTATTCTGTGTTGATTGGAATTTTATTTATTTATCAGAACTATACAGAAATATTATATGATTAAATTTACATAATTTATAATTTATAAAATTATTTAAATATATGATTTCTGGAATTTAGAGGTAGTCAACAGTTTAGCTGTATTGACAAATAAATTTATCTTCTAGGTTTGAAGGAGAAAATTCATCTTATAATAAAAATTCTCCATTTCCTCCCTTAGAGTGCTTTGTATTTTAATTTTCTGCCTGCATTCTGTTGTTAAAGTGCATAAAAAGCCTGTGAACTACAGGTAGCTGTGTTCAAGGACTGACTTCTATACTAAACTCTTATTCTTAGCCATGGATAACTTCTTGAAAAAAATTTTTAAAAAGCCTTTGGCCTGCAGATTTCTCAGTCTGTTTTCAAGCCACCAGTAAATCTTATTTGAAAAGCCTGAGAGGAATAAATACTCAGGTCCTTTTGGTTATTAATATTTAAAGTAATGTGGTTCTTAAGGCGCTGAGAGAGCTAGAGAGAAAACATTTAAACACTTTTGTTCATGGGCAGTCTGAAAAGGTTCCCACTGAATTGCCCTCAAGTTGGCACGGTTGCTGTCTGAATATTTTTAGCATGTTCTCTATTCATACCTGCATCCAGGTGAGTCAAAGTGAGTAGGGACCTCAGTGTAGCCGCCTAGGGCCTTTGTAGCCTCTCGGTGTAAACACCAAATTCCGTGTGGATCCTCAGTCTCTTCACAGACCCAGACCCAGTGTGAGTCTTTCCTTATGAAAAGGCATTTCTATGGCAGCAAATCAATGTTCTCTTCCTCCCCCTCCCTCCCTCCCCCTCTCTCTATCTCTCATTTCCCCTCTCCCTCCCTCCTCTCTGGTCCTCCTCCTCTCCCCCTTCTCCCTCTGTCCCCCTCTCTAAGTTGCTCTTGAAGTCCAGCTCTATTCATTTTATATCTTGAAGTTTGTGGTTCCAAGAATGGGTCCACCCAGTTTTTATAGGGTACTGAAAATGCATTAGAAATTTTTCTCCGTTTAGTCCCCTGGGTCCCATGTTCTGATGTACTGGGTGTTGCAGGGATGTCCTGTGAAGAGTCTACCCTGTGGAAGGAGTCAGCCAGGACTCCAAGCCCTTCTCCCCACCCTCTTACAGCAAAGGCCTCCCTCAATTCTATAATCTGCAAGCATCAGTCAGCTATGAGTATCTTCCTCCGGGTCCCCAAACCCCTTTGCTGTTGTCACTTCTCCTATGGTCACCATATTTGTGTTCTGTGTCTTTCAAGAACTAGTCTAGTGGTGATTTTTGGAAGGAACCGATTTAATTCTTGAGCGTAAACCTAGACAGTAGGATTTTTCTTTTTTGAAATGTAAGTGCTGGACTAAGTGAACTTGGATTGCCAATCACCCAATTCAAAGAGGGGTATCTCTGAATAAACACACTATAAGCTACACACAACGAGCCAGCCCCCTCCCCACCTGGACTCCTCAGGCTCCTTTCCTTTAGAGATCTTGGTTGATTTCCAAAACTGATCTTTTGGGCCACTTCTTTTTTCTCTACCTAAGCTTTAATTTTCTCTCATTATTTAAAGCCAGTTATCATATGATTTCACTCACATATAGAATTTAAGATGCAAAAGAGAGGATCATAGGGGAAGGCAGGGAAAAATTAAATATGGCAGAGTCAGAGAGGGAGGCAAACCATAAAAGACACCTAACTCTAGGAAACCAACTGAGCATTGCTGGAGGCATGGTTGGGGGAGATGGCATAACTGGGGGATGGACATTAAGAAGGGGGCAGGATGGAATGAGTACTGAGTGTTAGAGGCAGCTGATGAATTGCTGAACTTTACCTCTGAAACTAATAATACACTCTGTTAATTGAATCTAAATAAAATAATTTAAAATAAATAAATAAATAAGTAAATTCACCAGCAAAGCATGGGTCTGTGAAACCCTATGCCTTCACCCTCCACACTTAGAAGAGCAAAACCTCAGCACTGCACTCTCTATCTCTCTCTCTCTACTGTCAACTTCACTGTGTGGTCTCAAGGCTGCCTCATAATTTTCAAGCCCTGTGAGTAATGTCTCTCAACATTTCCTGATGGTTGTTCTTGAGGACATCTTGCAATCTAAGGCCCACAAGGGCTGGTCCGGGCATAACCATAGTTGTTGATAGACTGAGACCAGCACGCAACAAGTTCTAACAGCTCGAATTCCATCTTCTAGTTTATCCTAGAAGCTGCATGTAATCTTTAAGCTGAGTGCAAAGTCATTCTCCTTTGCAAGTGGCTCTGGAAGGCTGAACTGGGCAAGGAAATCCTAACCATGACCGCCACAGGCTATTCCTTATTATTTCAGACAGAAAAGGGACTAAACTCAACAGAACTTTGCACAATGGACAGAACAATATTTTATATAATAACAAACAAAACTTTAGTCCCAAAGCAGCAGTGCTAATGCATCTAAGTTTCCATGTCCTTAAAAAGGTTAAATTAAAACATCATTCAACCTTTTACATAGTAAAATGCATTGTTAGAGCTAACCTGTAAGATAAAAATATAAACCAAAAGAATTATTTAAGGCCTGTGTGTGAGCATAATAATTATTGGTACCTTCCTGGCTCTCATGTCCTTAGAACTAGAGGAACATCTGCAGTGAGTTTTATAATCCTTTTTTTTTTTGTATTATCCAGTTCAAATTCTCCTAAAAGTACAATTAGAAAATTAGGAAAAAGGAATCAGGAATCATTAAAGAATAAGTCAATATCAAATTTCTAACTTACGGACTTCCAAATTTTTAACCTTTTGCCCTTTTTATTGTTCAAAACTTGTATTCTTTACTAATCCACATGAACAAGCCATTGAGCTCTGATTTGTCATTGCTAAATGCATCTGAAAATCCTTCTGTGTGCTCCTTGTTCATGCATGGATGTGAGCCATGTGAATAACACTCACTGGTAAAGGTTCTGTATTAAATACATCTCTCTAACTGACATATCTTTATCTGCATCTGTACTCAATGAGTTCCTTGGACTTCTACTTTTGGCAATGTGGCAGGCTAACCGTGACACGATTAGGTCTTGGATAAATGGAAAGAATACACTTTAAATATATCCTGGAGCTCCTGGGTATAAAGTAAATGCCTAATGGGCAAAAAAGAAATCTAAAATTTCAGGATATATTATATAATTTTATGATATATAAAATATAAAGCCAGGGTTTGTGCTGGACAAATGTCAACTCAATTTCGGGTCTTAGAAATTAAGCCAGGACCCGTGAAAGGTCAAGACCTACATCTGACACTTTCTCCAAGGTACAGTTGAAGTGGGAGAGCTGGATTCTTGTCTCACAGAGGCAAAGAATGAATCTTTCAGACAAAGGAGAGTGAGTAAAGTGATAGAATTTTATTAAGTGAGGATACAGAGAAAGCTCACAGGAAGGAGAGGGTTCCCATGGGGTTGCCACTCAGGGCCTTTAGGATTGGTCTTTTATAGTAAGGGAACCAGGGAACTCAAACCCTTTTAACATCTCTATTGATATCATCACTGAGCAAGGATTAATGAAAACATCGTTATCTTACTTTCTTTGTAGGGTCCAGTAATTTTGTTGGTCACAGGTAGCTCTTATAACAAGACCCCACCTTTGACACCTAGGACAGGATGGTCTGGGTTGTTCCCTTTTCTCTAGTTTTCTTTCATTTCCAGCATTTTTGAAATTTGTGAGTCTGATCACAGAGCCCCCTATCTATCTCTTTCTACCTGGCCCTGCCTGTCCCTCACTCACAGTGACACACGTGGCCTCTCAGTACTTCCGTGACTAAGTTTTATCGACAGGGGGAAACTTTTATACCACCAGTTGCAAAAAGAAACAAGCCTCCAGGGAGCTATAGTCAGTAGAAATAATCCAAAGTAAATAAACTCTCTCAAAAAGCTTCAGATATCAAAATTACAACCCTAATGTAAAGGGCTATCTATGAAATATCTTAAAAAATAGACTATGAAATCAAATATTAAGCAGCAGTATACTATTAGAAACTGCAAAGCAGTTTTAAAAAATAATAAAATTAACTATATGAGGATGAAAACATAATCACTAGTAATAAAACTTCAATGGATGCATTTAAGGTCAATTAGGCTAGGCTGAAGAAGCTGTTGGTGTCTTTGGAGATAAAACTGAAGATATTATGCAGAATATAGCGAGGCAAGGCATAGAAACAGATGTCACTGAAGTACTGCAGATTCTAGTGTTGCGTTAACAGCCTATCCCAAAACATAGCAGCGTGAAACAACTATTTTATTATACTCATAGATTCTGAAGGTCGAGAGTTTGTTCAGAGGTGGTTTGTCTCTGAACAGTGAGGCTAGGGACTTCCATCAGGAAGATTCCTAAAGGGGGGTGACTTTAGCTTGTGGCTAAAACTATCTGGGTCATCTTCACACACATGGTTGATGGGTAATGATAGTTATCAGCTTGTACCCAAATTGGGCTGTCAGTCAGAACAACTACATGTGATCCCTACATGTGGGGTTCTATCTGTGCACCCAAATATGAGAACATATTTGGGGTTTCCCATGTGGTGGAAGGTAGGCTCCAAAAGTAAGTGTTCTACAAGTGTGCGTCATTGTTATGACCTCAACGTGGAAGTCAGCTAATGGCACCATGACTGCTATAGCCGTATGGCTGAGACAGCACAAATACCCACCCGAATTCAAGTGTAAGAAGCATGCGTATGTCCCACCGCTGGATAGGATGAAGGTCCAGATCACATAATACAAGAGCATGTTTAGGAAAAATGCTCTGTCTCAAGAAGTTAAAATCCATGGAAGAGATTGAAAAAAATCTAACATGTCAACAACCAGAATCCCAGAAAGGAAGAAGACAATGGCAGAGAATCAATTAAAAAAAAAAACTGAGAATTTTTCACAAAGATAGAACAGATAAATCTACCAATATATGAATCATAACCTATACCAGAAAGCATTTTTTTAAAAGAAATGTACCTTTTGTATATTTTAATGAAAGATACAAATTAAAGAAAAAATGGAGAGAAACCTTAGGAGAAAAAGAGAATAGAAGAATCACCTAATAAGACAATACAAAAATTGGTTCCTTAGGCACAAAAGTAGGAGCCAAAAAGTAGAGAACTATCTTACCCAAATGCTGAGAGAAAATAAATCTCATCTTGGAAGTGTCTATGCAGCAGTACTGCATTTTATTAATAAAAGTGAAATATATTTCAGATTATCAAACAGTGAAAAAAAGACACCTGGGTGGCTCAGTGGGTTAAAGCCTCTGCCTTCAGCTCAGGTCATGATCTCAGGGTCCTGGGATCGAGGCCCACGTCAGGCTCTCTGCTTAGTGGGGAGCCTGCTCCCTCTCTCTCTGCCTGCCTCTCTGCCTACTTGTGATCTCTGTCTCTGTCAAATAAATAAATAAAATATTTTTTAAAAAGTGAAAAAATGTACTATATCAATCTTGCTAAAGAACTTTATTTAACTTATTTTTAAGAGATATTTATTCATTCATTCATTCATTCATTCATTCATTTATTGAGAAAAAATGCACAAGCAGAGGGAGGAACAGAGGGAGAGGGACAAAGAGACTCCATGCTGAGTACAGAGCCTGAAGCAAAGACTGATCCAAGGACCCTGAAATCATAACCTCAGCTGAAACCAGGAGTGAGTTGCTTAACTGACTGAGCCACCCATGTGACCCTAAGGAATTTTAAAGGATTTTTTGTTGTTGTTCATTAACAACTCAGGAAATAACAGTTGTTGGCAAGAAGGCAGAGAAAGGGGGACCTTCTTACACTACACTCTTGGTGGGAATGCAAACTGGTGTAGTCACTCTGGAAAATAGTATGGAAGTTCCTCAAAAAGTTAAAAATAGGACTACCCTAAGAACCAGCAATTGTACTGCTAGGTATTAATTGAAAGGATACAGAAATAGTGATTCAAAGGGGAACATGCACCCAAAGGTTTATAGCAGCAATGCCCACAGTAGCCAAAATATGGAAAGAGCCCATATGCCCATTAATGGATGGATGGGTGGATAAAAGACGTGATAGGTAGATAGATGATAGATAGATAGATAGATAGATAGATAGATAGATAGATAGATAGATAGATAATTGATAGATATAAAATAGAATATTACTCAGTCATCAAAAAGAATGATATCTTACCACTTGCAATGATTTGGGTGGAACTAGAGAATATTATGCTAAGTAAAATAAGTCAGTCAGAGAATATCAAACACTGTATGATTTTACTCCTGTGCAATTTTACAAATAAAACAGATGACCTAGGAAAAGGTAAGGAAAAATAAAATGAGATAAAAACAGAGAGGGAGACAAACTATAAGAGACATAACTCTAGGAAACAAACTGGGTGTTGCTGGAGGGGGGTGGGGGAGTTGTGGTATCTGGGTGATGGGCATTAAGGAGCTGAGTTAATGGAATGAGCACTGGTTGTTATATGCAATGGATGAATCACTAAATTCTACCCCTAAACTAATAATACACTATATATTAAGTGACTTGAATTTATTTATTTTTTTAAAAGATTTTATTTATTTATTTGACAGAGAGAAACACAGCCAGAGAGGGAACACAAGCAGATGGACTGAGAGAGGGAGAAGCAGGCTTCCCACAGAGCAGGAAGCCCAATGCGGGGCTCGATCCCGGGTCTCCAGGATCATGAGCTGAGCCGAAGGCAGTCGCCCAACCAACTGAGCCACCCAGGCGCCCCAAGTAACTTGAATTTAAATAAAATTAAATTAAAATTAAAACTAAGTAATTAATTAAATGAATTTTGAATAAATTTTCAGCTCTATTAAGGTATAATTGACCCATAGGAGTCGCATGTGCGTGTATTCAAGGTATAAAACTTGATGTGTTGCTATATGTATATATTGTGAAGTGATTAACATACTCAAGCTAATTACCATATCCATCACCTAGTTAACATATCCACCACCTGAGTTAGCCACCATTTTCTTTCTCTGTTTTTCTTTATCCATTGATTTTTACCATTCCTTAATCTATTTACAAAAAGTATTTATTTGGCCTCAATTAGATTATGATGTATTTTTTCATTAATATTTTATTCTTTTAGGGCACCTGGGTGGCTCAGTCGATTAAGTGTCTACCTCAACTGAGATCATGATATCAGGGTCCTGGGATCACATTGCACAATGGGCTCTCTGCTCAACAGGGAGTCTGCTTCTCCTTCTCCCTCTCCCTATGTGCTCTCTGTCAAATAAATAAATAAAATCTTTAGTAAGAAATACTTTATTCTTTTAAAGCAGTATACAATTCAAAGGAAAATTGAAGGGAAGTACAGAAATTTCCCATATGCCTCTTGCCTTCACACATGCATAGCCTCCCCCATTAGTAATATTCCCCACCAGAATGGTATATTTGTTACAATGGATTGACCTTTGTTAACCAAAAATCTATATGGGACATTAAAGTTTCCCCTCAGTGTTTTGCATTCTATGGGTAGAGATAAATGTAGAATGACATTATCCACCAATATAATACACAGTATTTTTACTGCTCTAAAAATCCTCTGCCTTCTGTGTATTCATCCCTTATCCCCAACCTCTAACTTCTAGCAAACACTTATTTTCTAATATCTCCATAGTTTTGACTTTTCCAGAATTTTATACAGATGGAACTATACCCTATGTAGCATGTTCAGAATGGTTTGTTTACTAGTAAATGCTTTCACAATTCCTCCATGTCCTTTCATGGCTTGATAGTTCATTTCTTTTTAATGCTAAGTAATATTCTATGGTCCATGAGTACAACCATTTGTTTTTTTATACATGCACTTACTGAAGGTCATCTTGGTACCTTTCAGATTTTTGTAATTATGAAGAAAGCTGCAATAAACATCAGTGTACAAGTTGGGGTTTTTTAAAGATTTTATTAATTTGACAGAGAAACACAGCTAGAGAAGGGAACACAAGCAGGGGGGAGTGAGAGAGGGAGAAGTAGACTTCCTGTGGAGCAGAGAGCCCGATGTGGGACTCGATCCCAGGACTCCAGGATTACGATCTGAGCTAAAGGCAGACACTCAATGACTGAGCCACCCAGGTGTCCCTCCTGTGCAAGTTTTTGTGTGGATATAAATTTTCAACAAACTTGGGTAGTTACCAAGGAGGGCATTTTCTGAATTGTATAGTAAGGGTGTATTTAGTTTTATAAGAAACCACCAAACTATCTCCCAAGTGGTTGTACCATTTTGCATTTCCACCAACAATGAACGAGTGTTCCTATACCTCCACATTCTTGTCAGCATTTGGTATCGTCAACGTTCTGGATTTTGACCATGGCAGTAGGCTTGTAGCAGTATCTTATTGTTGTAATATGCATTTTTGTAATGAAATATGATGTGGAGCATATTTTCTTATGCTTATTTGCTATCTCTGTATCTTGATGAGATGTCTGTTAGGATATTTGACCCATGTTTTGGGCACCTGGGTGGCTCAATTGGTTAAACAACTGCCCTCGACTCAGGTCATGATCCCGGAGTCCCAGGATCAAGTCCCACATCAGGCGCTCAGCTCCCCTGACCTTCTCCCCTCTCACTCTCATGCTCTCTCTTTCTCTCTCAAATAAATAAAATCTTTAAAAAAAAAAAAAGATGTTTGACCCACGTTTTAATTGAGTTGTTTGCTTACTTACTGTTGAGTTTTAAGAGGTTTTGTATATTTTGGATAACAGTCTCTTATTAGATGTGTCTCTTGTAAGTATTTTCTCCGAGTCTATGACTTGTCTTCTCATTGTCTTTACATTGTCCTTCACAGACCACAAGTCTTGCATTTTAATGAAGTCCAGCTCATCAATGATTTCTTTCATTTGGTGAAATGGGATGTTGTTGGTATTGCATCTAAAAGATTATCATCCTACCCAAGGTCAATTTTCTTCTATGTTATATTCTAGTTTTATGGATTTGCATTTCATATTTAAGTCTACAATCTATTTTGAGTTAGTTTCTGTGAAAGGTGTAAGGCCCGGGTCTAGATTCATTTTTTGCATATGGATGTCCAGTTGTTCAAACACCTTTTGTTGTCCATTGTGTTGTCTTTACTCCTTTGTCAAAAATCAGGTGACTATATTTATGAGGATCTATTTCTAGGCTCTCTATTCTATTGCATTCTCTATCCTTTTGCCAGTATCACCCTATCTTGATGACTGTGGCTTTATAGGAAGTTGACTTCAGGTATCATCAGTCTTCCAAATTTGTTCATCTCTTAGTAGTACCTGGTATTTTGGGTATTTTGCATCTCCATATAAACTCTAGATTAAGTTTTTCAGTACCCACGAAACAATACTGCTGGGAGTTTGACTGGAGTAACATTGAATCTATGGGCAATGTTGGGAAGCACTGGCCAGTGCAGGCAAACAAGACCTGCCTCAGCCTGTTGCAGGTGAAGCCCTCAGGAGACCATAGACTGGGGACCAGAGCAAGGGTGGGGATTAGGGCAAAGGTGGAGAGCTGCCTTAGGTCCTGGGGTGCTGGAGACAATGTCAGTGGGAATGCCCTTGACCCTGGGCACCTCTGGGAGGAGCAGCCTCTGAGACCTCAGAGTCTCTTTGCTCCCTGATGTCCATTATCTCATATTTGAGGTGTGGGAAGCCTTATTCTGAAGAGCATCGTACAACATAGGGAAGGACATTACCAATCATTCTTTATACCCTGCTTGTATAAATACGTAAAGCAAACCCAGAATGAGTCACCTGCAGAAGAGCTGCTTTATTTTCCAAGGCTAATTCAGCTGTCAGTATATGGAAAACAAAGCAACACTGATTCTATCTTCACCTTTTCTTTTTGGAGTTTTTATGTCATTGCCATAGCAACTTAGTCCTCAAATTTGATGATAATTAAAAACTAAGCAGGACAGCATACCTACTGGACCTGGGAGGTAAATCCTGATATGTACAAAGAAAAGAAAGGTAAATGCCAAGCCAGTAGCCAAAAGAAATAAAAACAGTTGGGCAACTTTTTCTGCGTTAGGGAAACATTAAAGACTTAACTGTTTAAGGATTTCATAGTTACTGCTGCAAGACTAAATGTTTGTCAACCACAATATGAATCAATAAGATATTTTTACTGAAATCAAAAATAGTGTATGGGGTTTGGTTATGGTTCCTTTTTATTTACAAAAGTAAGATGCCAGTAAGATGCCATTTATTTCTTTTTTGAAAGATACAGATGTATAGACTCTAAAAAAGGAAAAGTCCACATTCACTCTCTTTACTCATAATTTCCAAACACTGCTAGTGACTCTTGTCCCTTCTCTAAAAACAAACAAACAATCAAAGTACCCACCCACTTTTATCAATTTCTGTGTGAGGTGTGTGTGTATGTGTGTAGTGTGTGTGTATAAATATATAAATATCAGGGCTTCTGAACGTCATGTTATAGATATCTGGCACTAGATCATTCTTTGCTTTGGACTCCTGTCCTGTAGGATGTTTACAGCATCCTGGCCTCTATCCTGCCGATCTTAGAGCGTGCTCCCTCTAGAGTTGTGCCCAATAAAACTGCCTGCCCATCTTCTCAACTGACATTACTGTCCTAGAGCAATCTTCTTTGATTTCATTTTCCTTCTCCTCCGCTCACACTTTAACGCAGATGGGTCTGCGTTAAAGGTTTGGATTTCATCTCATAGATGAAATGGTAACAGGCAAGAAAACTCCTCAATACCATACTGCTGGGGACATCAAGCCTCATAGTACCATATTCAAGAATTTTAAAACTCACATAGGAGTGGGTTCCTTGTACCCTCACAGCAAATCTATATGCACCAGAGTTGCTGGGAATTGTCCTAACTGGACTGAATTTGCTGGGATCTGCTGGAAGCGAAGAGTGGCAGGAGTTCTTGCCATGGAGAATCAAAACATTTTTTCGAAATTAAGCCAGCTTCTAATGGATTGCTGATAAGAATATAAATTGGTACAACTTCCATGAAGGGCAATTTAGAAATATATGTATCACAACTGCAAGTGCATATGCCCTTTGATCCAAAATTCTATGGAGCATTTTCTTAGTATGGATGTACACATGTAAAACAATATATTTTCGAAGATGCTCCATGAAGCATTGCTTGGGATAGCAAAATGTGGGGGCCAACCTAAATATTCTCAGTGGGACTGCTTAAGTAAATGGACTATACACATACTACTAAAGATAACAAAATCATATTTCATTGTATATCCATTTATGGATTTTAAATTATGTGAATATATCAATCATACAAAAGTGAAATATAAGATAATAGGCAGTATGTTCCAAGAATAAAAAGGGAAGACCTAGCTATGCAGGAAAAGCACGGTAATATTGATGTCACTCTAATTTTTTTAGAAATTTTTTTTTTTTTTTTTTTTTTTTTAGAGAGAGCATGCCCAAGTAGGGGGAGGGGCGAGAGAACCTCAAGTAGACTCTGTGCTGAGCCTGGAGCCTGACGTGGGGCTCGATCTCACAACCCACAAGATCGCAGCCTGAGTCAAAACCAAAAGCCAACTGATGGAGCCACCCAGGCACCCACCCCAATGTCATTTTAATTTAAAATATATTTTATCTCAACATACATGAAACAGAATGCGAAATTATTTTTTGAAACACATTTTCAATTGGGTCAATTAAAATATGAATGGTAAGCACACTGGTAAAATTCCAACATTCTTTTGCTAGTGTGTTTCTTTCCTCAGCATTAATATCCTGGGTGACAGGGGATGTGAAAGGACCTCAGAGAATCAGCAAAGTCTGAGGATCAGTCAATCCAGCTTTGCTTGCAGTTGATTTTCTTTGGTTTTGTTTTTGTTTTGAGAGGTACAAAATTATTCTTATAAGCATGCAGGATTATTTTGTTATAGATTTATTTATTTATTTGACAGAGAGAAACACAGCTAGAGAGGGAACACAAGCAGGGGGAGTGAGAAGGAGAAGCAGGCTTCCCAGGGAGCAGGGAACCCAATGCAGGGCTTGATCCCAGGACCTGTGCATCACAACCTGAGTCGAAGGCAGACACCCAAAGACTGAGCCACCCAGGAGCCCCTTAACTTGCTTTTTTCTAAAGACTAACAATCTTAAGCAAATTTATCACCTATATCACTGTTTTGTTTTCATTTCTGTTCTTACTGTTTTATCTGGGTTTTTTTGCTCTAAATGGAGAGTTCTTTTCATATCCTGTTACCAGTTGTTTATCAGGTATATTTTGGAAATATTTTTTCTCAGTCTGGCTCTTTCTGGTTTTTATTTTCATAAAACTCAATGACCAGAAAATTTTAATTGATTAATACAATTTTGTTTCTTTTATGGCTGATCTATATTGTATTCTTGATGAGAAATGTTTAACCTGAAGTCATCAATATTTTATTCCACTTTTTAAATAAAGTTTCTAATTTTCAGTTTTACATTGAGGTCACTGATAAAATTTTAGTTCATTTTTACATAGTGTAAGGCATGAATATCCATTGACTTTTTAACCATACTGCTTTGCATCATATTTTGCAGTAATATTTTAACTAAAGTTCAATTAATTATCATATAATGTATTATTAGTTTCAGAGGTAGAGGTCAGTGATTCATCAATCTTATATAACACCCAGTGCTCATTACATCACATGCCCGCCTTAATGCCCATCACCCATGTACCCCATTTCCCCAAACATCTCCTCTCCAGCAGCCTTCAGTTTGTTTCCTATGATTTTGTCTCCCTCTTTGCTTTCAACTTGTTTCATTTTTTTCCCTCTCTTCCCTATGATCCTCTGCCTTGTTTCTTAAATTCCTCATATCAGTGAGCTCGTATAATTGTCTTTCTCTGATTGACCAGTTTCACTTAGCATAATCTCTTTAGTTCCATCCACATTTTTTGTAAATAGCAAGATTTTATTTTTTGATAACTGCATAATAGCCGTGCGTGTGTGTGTGTGTGTGTATGTGTGTGTGTGTGTGTGTCCACACATTCATCTGTTGGTGGACATCTAGGATCTTTCCATAGTTTGACTACTGTGAACATTGCTGCTATAAACATCCAGGGACATGTGCCCCTTCAGATCACTACATTTGTATTTTTTGGGTAAATACCCAGTAGTGCGATTGCTGGGTTGTAGGGTAACTCTATTTCCAGCTTTTTGAGAAATCTCCATACTGTTTTCCAGAGTGGCTGCACCAACTTGCATTCCTACCAGTAGTGTAAGAAGGTTCCCCTTTCCCCACATCCTTGCCAACATCTGTTGTTTCCTGAGTTGTTACTTTTTTGCCATTCTGGCTACTGTGATGTGGTCTCTCTACCACCCAGCAATTGTACTACTGGGTGTTTATATATTATGTGTTCATATCACATGAACTCCAAACACAATGTCATTGCTTTTGCTTTTATAGTCATGTGTTTTAAAGAAGTAAAGAGAAATAATAGATAATTTTTATATGTATCATATTTTCCCCTTTCAGTTTTATTCATGTGCTCTGGAAAATGCAACTTTTTGTCTACCTTTATTTTTCTTTATCCTAACTTCTCATTAGCATTTCTTAGAATGTAGTTACCCTGTTGACAAATTCTTCATTATTTTGAATGAGATATAAGCTCTTTTTCATATATTTATTCTTTTGCATGGTACATATACTTTTTTTCTGTCTACTTTCTATAGTTCACTTTGACCTTCATCAATTTAACTATTTTGCTCCCAAGGTGATAGTTTCTTTTTATTTATTCTTACTTGCATATTACTTAGTGTCTTAAACATATAAATTATATATTTCACAAAAATAAGTTATTATTTTCCCAATTTTATTTTCTACTCCAGTTTTCTTCTACTTCTGGAACTGCAAGGTTATATATGTTGAACAAATGATATTGTCACGGAGATCACTGAGGCTTTATTTATTTTTGTTCAAGTTTTTTATCCATCTTTCCATCTTCAGGTTGTATAATTTCTGTTGACCTATCTTAAAATTTACTGACTCTTTTTTTTAATATTTTTTTATTTATTTGACAGAGAGAAACACAGCCAGAGAGGGAACACAAGCAGAGGGAGTGAGAGAGGGAGAAGCAGGCTTCCGGCTGAGCAGGGAGCCCAATGTGGGACTTGATCCCGGGTCTCCAGGATCATGACCTGAGCTGAAGGCAGTCGCTTAACCAGCTGAGCCACCCAGGCGCCCCTACCGACTCTTTTTTTATTCTTCTTCAATCTGGTGTTAAACCATCTAGTGACTTTACTTCAGTTATTTTGTATTATTTGCTCCTCAAATTTCATTAGTTTTTTGGGGTAGGGGGCTTTTTCTTTTTCTACTGAAATTTCATATTTGCTTCCTCATTGAGACCATATTTTTCTTCTATTCTTTGAATATTTTCATTAATTATTTGAACAAATTTAAAATAGCCATAATATAATTTCAATGTCTCCTTATTAATTTCCTGTATATTCACTTATTACAATGTATTTTCCTTATGTCCTGGAACACAGTTAAAATAAATGTCTTAGGGGCACCTGCGTGGCTCAGTTGGTTAAGCGACTGCCTTCGGCTCAGGTCATGATCCCGGAGTCCTGGGATCGAGCCCCACATCAGGCTCCCTGCTTGGTAGGAAGCCTGCTTCTTCCTCTGTCGCTCCCCCTGCTTGTGTACCCTCTCTGGCTGTGTTTCTCTCTGTCAAATAAATAAAATCTTTTAAGAAATTTTTTAAAATGTCTTAACATTTGTATTCACTGATTTTAACATCTGAGACGTGTCATTTATTCTCCCTTGACTGGCTTTTCTCTTTCATGTGAGAGATTTTATTTCATGTTCATTAATTTGGGGTCAGACCCCAGATATTGTGAATGACAGCTTGTAGAGATTGGATTCTGTTTATAGTCCTCCAAAGAGTATTCTTCCGCCCCTGCTCTCCATATCAAGCTTTTACCTCAGCCGGACTCAAACTCCAAATTCTGTTTCCCCTACAGCTGTAAGAAACTGATACCTGCTATGTTTCTTCAGCATTTTCTCAGTTAGTTGGTGTCTATTTCTTACAAACTGAGTTAAGGGAACAACCAATGATTTCGCCAGAAATTAGAACTTTTTGTCACCCTTCTCTTTGGTTAACTTCTGGATAGAATTTATCCTCTCACTTTGCAACTGCTGTAGTCTCGTCTTTGTGCTCTGATTTCTCAGCCAGTAAAACTGTAGGTTTTTACCAGGCAGTTAGGATTCCACATGGGAACAACTCTGGTCTGCCCTCAGGCATTAAGCCAGAAACTTGAAAACTGACCCAGTGTAAATATGCAGTTTCAAATATTAACTTCCTTCCTACTTGCTTTAGATTGCTCTTCCTTTGAATTTTTTTTTCATTTTTTTCCCCTAAGAATTTATCATTACTGTTTGAGGGTGAGTTAGTCCAATATGAGCTACTCTGCTATTATCTGAAGCAGAAGTCTTTATGGTGTTACTTTTTTAGAGGAGAATATTTTTTTTAAGGAAGAATATTCTACTACCAAGTGTAATAAAAAGGGTTTATTTCAGGATAGATAGTAAAGGAAGAACAAATTGATGACTTCCTAATGGCACATAATATAGCAGCAGAGGGCAATGGTAATTTTGTAAACATAATTGACTTTTTGTTTATCTAAATTTACTTCTGTAAAATGTAACTCATACATATTCTAAATGTGGGTTTTTCTTGGAAAAGTTGGAAAATAGGTCTTCACTTCTTAAAAGTTTATAGAGTGAGGGGCGATTGCTGGGGAAAGAAACAGCGACTGGACTAGGAATGAAGAATAAATTAAAGAAAGAAGAATTAAAGAAAACAATTTTATTTATTTCAGCCCTCCATTGAATTTCTCATTTTGCATAAGCAGTCACATAGAAAATTAGTTTAATACATGACTAAAATTTTGAAATGTTTCTAATTATTTTGTTCTTCACCGATTCCTGAAGTGCTTTATGATAATAAAATTCATGGTTATAACTATCATTACTATGCATAAGATGAAAATAGTTTTTTTGGACTATCCAGAAATTACATACACTCTTCCTAATCCTCCTAAGGCAGTTATTAGAAATATGCCTGTACATTGTCAAAGTGTGTCTGCCTTGATATAACAATAATTATTCTTCTATTCTGTGATACAAGTTTTAAGTTCATTCAATGAAATTTAAATGTAATAACTTCCAGAGTCTTCCTATTCAATTAATACTTGAAAATGTTTTATATTTATAAAGTAGAATATTTACCATGTCTTTTGGGAGGATGACAAATTCTTTTGACTTTTCAAAATATAAAATCATAGTTAATGAATGCATTATATTTCAGAGAAATAATATATGTAGCATATTGTAGTAAATTTCTATTTATATAAGTTCCCTTTAAAATATATCAGGGGATATATCATGGCAATTAATATTCATGGGATATCTCTAAGACCCTGTAAAATCTTGACTCTTAGGTAAATCAGTCCTTCTAAACCAGCCAGTTCCTTCAGGATCTACTGAAAATAGGGCTCAGACATCAATAATTCTACATTTTTCAAGTGACAATGTGCATACAAGATTGATAATTGTTGACAAGATTCACTAAATAGAGATGCTTATTATACCTTGATTGTTACATTGTTTTTCTGATAAACTTCATCCAGCATACATAGCTACTATTAATCAGAAATTTAATTCCACTCATCCTGGAAAAGTCTGTATTTGATACTGCTTCTTCGATAGAATATAACAAAATAACATTTAAAATTCAAGATTTAATATGAAATCATAGAGTAAAACTAGAATGCATGGAGATATAGACATACAAATAGAATAAATACAATTTCACTGAATCCTTCCAATAACACTATGAAGTAAGTGGCATTATTAATGCCATTTTATAGGTGAGAAAATCAAGACCACAAGTACCAAAGTAACTTGCCCAAGGCCACAGGATAGGAAGGAACTAAAAATGAACTCAGACAGTCTAGCTTCAGAATCCCTGCTCCTCCACTTACACCTATATTTTTCTATATGTATAGCAACATTTTCCAGTGAAAGATAATCCTCCTGGAACACCCATTCCAAAGATACCTCTCCTGTCTCTGAGTGTCATCACCCCTGAGTTGTTCTCCTTTAGTGTCAAGGTACTCAGGAGGTGAAATTTTTACTTTTTTCCTAAGAAGTGTCCCTGAAATCATGGTTCTTCTTATTTCTATATGCTAGCCTTTACCTCTTTACCATGGCACATAGTTGGCCGACAATTGCTTGAAACACTTTCTACTCTTGGCCTCCACGAATGGGGCAGATGCTTCAGGTTCCTGCCCATGTTCCTTCAGCCTACCCAGAGCTTACCTACAACCATGAAGATAGTTTTCAAATACACCTGTGGTGCCATTCCTCATGAACCCATGTCTTCTGCTTAAGGGAAGTCCGTGGGTACAGAAACATCTACACGTGCATAAGAGGTAGGTAAGAAGTGACAGGGAGCTAATGTTCCATAAAGAAATCCCCTACCATGGAGGGATGGAGAATAGTGGAAAAGGACCTCGGTGTCCTTGTTCCTCAGAAGGATAATTCTGAGTTGTGTTTTATACACTCTTTCTGCTGTTCCCTAGTAACATCCTTCTACTCTATGACCAATAGTAGTCAGCCACTCACTAATGCACTCCTTACTGGCTATCCTCTCATTCCTGCATGCTTTCCCTATTCCTTCTTTGTGTTCCCTGGGATCACCTTCAGATAAAATGCATGAACCAAATTCTTGATTCAGACTCATCTCTTAGGAAACTCAAACCAAGACGACAACAGAGGAAACTTCTTATTCTCTCCTCAGGTTTCTTGTTGCTTTTTCTCTACCTCCTAAGAAAGATCATACTTCCTCTGCCCATCACTTAGAGGACAGTATTCTCAGGACTAGATACTGCATGGATTTTACTCTCATATCACTTTCAGAGGATCTCATTTTTTCAAGTTTTGAAATTGTCATATATATATCAATCGTTCCAAAATCATTAACTCTAACTCACATGCTTCTCCTGTTATATGGATGTCTTTTCAGTCATTCTTCCATGGTATTTATCACACATCTACTCTGTGGCTGGCACCATTCCAGACCATGAGTATAAGATCTTCAAACACAGATCCTACCTTAAGGGGCTCATGTCCCAGTTGGGAATGATGAAACACCAACAAACAAAGTGTAACTGACAAGATTAGTGAGCATAATGGAAATAAAATGGAAATTGTGCCACAGACTCATGAAGATGGACGAGGGCTTTAGTAAAGATGACCTGGAAAGGCCTTCTGCATACTTAACACCTGAGATGAAACTTGAGTTCACACTTTGTCACTGAACTCCGCCATCAGGTATCACATTGTCTTCTGGAGCGCTCTGTGGCTGCCTATCTGTGTCTCTGATTGGGAGGGCAGAAGTTTTCCCACGGACCTCACTTTTCTGAAGCATCTGAGAAGACATGTCAATTTTTCAGATTGTTCAACTTTTCACTGGTCGTTAAAGAGTAGTGATTTCCATGTTCTTTACATACTAGGCTAAAAACTCAGTCTCTGATTTAGGGTTTTTTTTAAGATTTTATTTATTTATCTATTTGACAGAGAGAAACACAGCTATAGAGGGAACACGAGCAGCGGGAGTGAGAGAGGGAGAAGCAGGCTTCCCGATGAGCAGGGAGTCCGATGCAGAGCTCGATCTCAGGTCTCCGGTATCATGACCCGAGTCAAAGGCAGATACTCAACAACTGAGCCCCCCAGGCGCCCCTCTGATTCAGTTTTGATTTTTATGCTACTTCATTGGCTAACCTTGACACAAGTAAAGGAATATGATTTTAAGGTATGGACTCACTGTGTTTTTAAATATTGTTATTAAGGAGCTATGAAATGCATGTAAATTTCCTTGGTAGTTTTTATTTTATTTTGTAGTATAATATATATGATTTGGAAAAAAAAACTACGCAATTTAGTATTTATTAGTCTTGGTATTGAATATGTGTTCCATTGAGTACTATATTATGCTTATAGCCAACATTAAAGAGTAACTTATAAGACTATATCCAGCATAATATTATAATATATATATAAACTTAGTTATATTTTTTAGAGTCTTTACACACCCAGAACCCCCCATATATAGAAATGTCTGAATCCTTTTTGAAATTTGATTTCTCTTTATGAGGCAGCTTTTCTTCAAATCAGGTATCAAATTAATAATCAGAAATATTAATGAATAGCTATGCTAACTTTAAAAAGAAGTTTAGGAGAGAAGGGCATTTTTTTACATTGGGGAAATATTGTATCTGCATGGACTGTAGAGCCCTGTGCCCAGGGAAAAAGAATTTTCCATACCAGGCCACTCTTAGCTGTGGATTTAATTCAAGTCAAAGGAACTTCTCTGAAAAGTCAGTTCCCAATTATACCACTTCTTTAGACGTTTTTGTCTCATTTAACTACAACTTAAGTTGAAATAATGTTTCAAAAAATGGTATAAAAATTAAAAATAAAACTTTGGTGCAATATGTAAAGAAATCAGACTATTTTAAAAAAAGAAATCAGGCTATTGATTTATTTAGAGTATCCTAAAAGTGATGGGCATATGTGAGTACATCATTATGACCTCCCCCAAAACATATTTGTACTTTTTAAAGATTTTATTTATTTATTTATTTGACAGAAAGAAACACAGCAAGAGATAGAACATGAGCAGGGGGAGTGACAGGAAGAAGCAGACTTCCCACTGAGCAGGGAGCCAGATGCAGGGCTAGATCCCAGGACCTTGGGCAGACACTTAAGGACTGAGCCACCCAGGTGCCCCAATGTCTTTGTACTTAAAAGGTAAGATGTAAATCAATGCCCTCAACCTTCAACAATGTCACATTGCTTTATTCTCTCTTTCACACACACAAACTAGAAAATGTAATCAAAATTCATCCCTTTGTGCATCTTATATTAATTGTTCAGAAGTGGTAAAGAAAAAGAAACTTATACAGAAAGTTTATATGATGATCACTGAGTTATTTAGATAACAATATGCCTATTTTCTAATTATATTGTTAAATTTAATTAAGTATACTTAATAATCTAATTCAGTTCTACTGTGTTATTGTATTCTTGACTCTACAAGATAAATGCAATGCATTGATCTCCCCTGAAGCACTTCGTTTGATCCTTCACATGGTGACTACATACGAAAGGTGACTTTTAAATTATTCATATTTGCATCATCCAAACAAATTCAGATGTTTTTGATTTTTGTAATATTTAATATAAAAATATTAGTGAATCTGAAAACAAATTGGGCTAAAACTTTGTCTAGAATTAAGCTTGGGAGGAAGAGTAGTTATATTATCATTTTACAGACAAAATATAGAAATTTCAGGGTAAAATTCCCTATTGTTATTAAAATTGCAAAATTCTATATCGCAAAAATATTTCACTAAAGCATATAGAGGATAAAATTATCTCTCCGGTTGATGTTACCCTTTGATGAATATACCATAAAATATGTAAATGCAATTTAATATACAAAACAAAAAATAGAATATTAGTTCACTTACACATATAAACATTTTTCTCTAAGACTGTTTTTTGCATTGTTATATTTTTATTTCAATATTTTGCAATATTACTTAAAAAGCAACACACCATAAAATAACAATTGTTAGAGTAAAAGCATTTTGTCATTAAAAAAAGTTTTTGCAGAAGATCATATATTATTAAACCAAATATTTCTTTAGGCTCATGATGTGGGCTTCTTGGTAAATTATCATTTGTAACAGGGGACACATCCAGAAAATTCTTCCTGAGTGATTTTTTTCCTCAGTAATTAATCACAGAGCTAAGTGCTGATGCAATTGGAATATTTCCTACTCACATATTTTTCCTCAAGAGTAGCTTAACAATATTCACACTTCAGTCATTCATTTAAATATCTCATATCACAAAAAATCAAGATTCAGAGAGGACACACTGAGCTCCTTATTGTTTATAGTTTACTTGATTGGTTGACTCATGCAATATCTACCTTCAGAAAGCTTCAAGAAATTCACATTAATGAACACAGTGTAGTGAAGATAAAATATGATTAAAAGTCAACTGGAAGGAGTCTGGGTGGCTTAGTCATTAAGCATCTGCCTTCGTATCAGGTCATGAGCCCGGAGTCCCAGGATCAAGCTCCACATCGGGCTCTCTGTTCATCCAGAAGCCTATTTCTTTCTCTCCCACTCCCCCTGCTTGTGTTCCCTCTCCCGCTGTCTCTCTCTCTGTCAAGTAAATACATAAAATCTTAAAACAAACAAACAAACAAAAAAAAAGTCACTCAACTGGATCTGGAGGGTGGGCTCTTTTTCCACTTGTGTGTTCTTATGAATTTCTCAGTATGTCATACAATGTTAGTCAAACACCCTTATTCTTTGAGTGGAAAAAAAGAGGACTACTGAAGAGAATCCTATATTACCTAGCTACATTATGCTGAATGTTCTAGAATTTCAACCATGAAAATTCACTTGTGGGTCTGGTCTTCGAGCAATTTGGCATCTGGTAGGTGTTTTACATGAGACCTCCTAACCATTCTTTTATTATACATCTTTGTAGATTTGGATTACTTTTGAAAGTGAAGATGTGGGGCACCTGGATGGCTCAGTTGGTTCAGCTCAAGTCATGATCCTGGAGTCCCGGGATTGAGCCCTGCATTGGGCTCCCTGCTCGGCGTGAAACCTGCTTCTCCTTCTCTCACTCCCCTATAGCTGTGTTTCTCTCTTTCAAATAAATAAAATATTTTTTAAAAAAAGAAAGAAAGTGAAGGTGATGTCTTCCTAATCAGAAGCTTATGCAGAAAATAAAAGAAATGACATCTGTCATGCTACTGTTGTGGGAGCTAGGGAAACGCAACTAAAATGCTAAAACATTGTTTTCTGTAGGCCTGGCACAGGATGGACACCCAAGATAAATGCCCATAAACACGTGGCAATGCAGGAGGAGGCCCACAGCCTTGGGCAAACCCACAACTGCATTTACTCTCCCATGGAACTATTCAAATGGAACCTAATCTAAGGTCACTTATGGCTGTATTCACGTTCTTGATTTGTTCTGTACTGCAGCATTTAAAAGCATAACCAGTGAAAGTCTATTCACAATTTTTTTGATAAACGTCTCTGTTCCTTCAACAAATTTACTTGCTTCAAAAATGTGTAGTTTTATGCCGGGTCTCAAAGGAGACATAATGAAAATTTTTACAGGATACAAATTGTCCATGTTGACAAATCAGTGGTTTTTGTTTCTCTTTCCCAAGACTGGTAACAGGAGTGAACCCCAGGAAAGTTTCTTAAGCGATTGTACTTGCCCTACATTCTCTTCTGCTCCTTCGTCCTTGCAGACCTTCAATCAACGGTTACTCACTAGGCACTCAGAATGTGCTAGACGAGGGTTGGCCCCGGAGACATAAAACCCAACAGGACCTAACTTGATGTAGGTGCTCCTGAAACTCCAGGTCCACTGGGGGTGAAAGTCTAAACAAGGAAGGAAGTAGATAAATAGGGACATAATTAGAAACTGTGTTGTATGTTCTAAAGGACAAAGAGTACAAGAAGGATGGGAGCAGTGTTGTGGAATGAGCCTTACAAGCCTTTTGGAGGGAGGGCTCTGGGCTGAGAGGGGCATTCCTCAATAAAGAAGGGAGCCAGAGAAAGAGCTCATGGCTTAGGAAAGAAAGGTGAATTCTAACCATGATTCTGGGCTGAAAGTCTCTGATTTCTTTGCTCACACCGTGGCCAGGAGGCCTGGAATATAGGGCAGTAGGAATGTGTAAATAGTAATATTCTGTTCACCTCCCCTTTCCTTTGTTCGCACATGTACAATGCACTTCTCACTTGCACGCATGCTTTCACCTGCCATTTGCCTCTATTGGGGAAGAATTCATGGGGTGTGACCCAGGACCCATTCTATGTTTTAAGTCTTTTCTAATCCAACGTTCCTAGGAACCCCATCCATGAGCTCACCTAATACAGGTGATGTGTTAACAAAGACTTCAGCCCAAGAGCCCCCTAAGTCGGTGACACAGGAGTCTAACATACTGAACCAGAAAAGGAGGCAGCCCAAAGAGTGTTGTCAGTCCCAAGACCAGGATAACAATCCAGCACACAGTCTGTGGCCCTTCCAGGGACATTGCGCTATTGATGAAGGTACATCACTGTTAACTGAGGATTAGCCACCAGGCTTCCCATCACAGATGATCTAGGGCATCAGTTTCACTGTAACTGACAACTTGTCCTCAAATTTTAGGTTAGATATACACTTACCCCACCACTGATGGGAGTTGCTTTATTTTTACTATGAATTTGTATTATAGGCAGAGTAAAGGCTTCCAAAGATGTCCCTGTCCTAATGCCTGCATACTTCCATGTACCCTTGCATGGCAAACCAGGCCCTGAGCTGATGGGATTATGTGGAGGACCTTGATATGGGGCTATGATCCAGGATTTCCCAATTGGACCCAATATAATCAGAAGAGTCCTTGAAAGCCTAGAGAAGCTTACATGGCTGTGGTCAGGGAAATATGTGACCACAGAAAACAAGTAATAAAGACACAGTGTTGTTAGCTTTGAAGATAGAGAGAGGGCGTTTTGTATTTTTCCATGAGATGGTCAGTCAGGTGTGGCCAAAAGAAAGGGCAGGAGAGATGCAGGAGAACACAGTTGATCCTGGAGGGACAGTCACTGCACACCATGAGGGACCATATGCAGAAAGTGCAAAGGGAACAGACTCAGCCCAAAGGCTGGGGATCCTAAGACCCTTTGAGCAGGCACCTTTACTGGGATCAGATGAAGTGCCCATGAGGGGGGTTCCTGGTGCATGTGAATGTCAGCAGGTCATAGTCAGGGGAAAGCAAAAGGAGAACAAGTGGTAGGGGCCACACCCTTACTCACGGTGCACTGGTCACCTGGGAGCAGGATTCACCATCTGTCTGTGGGGATGTTGAGCAGCAAAATAATATGAAGTTTTACTGGACCGTGTGGGGCCTCAACATCAATGATCCTAACTAGGATGGGTAACCATTGTCGCCTGGCTTGTGGAGATGTTGAAGGTGGTGGAGACAGCATGATTCAGTCCCTGAAGGCAAGCTTTGGTAAAGGTGACAGCTAGGAAGAGTCCTGAGACGTATACAACGAAGTTCAGAGCCAACTTCGCACTTTGTGGGGAAAAAAGCAGAATCCCAGGTCAGTCTTCTCTGGATTAAGGGAAATCTTTGGAAGATTTGGTTATGTCTTGAAAGACCTTTACCTCTTGGCACAAATCTCCTTCCCTCACTAGGAAAGAGTCAAGAGCCAATCTGTTTTCCATGACCAGGTGGCCCCTGAGGACTCAGCAAAGTGTGGGAATGATGTCTGAAGTCTAATGCTGTCAAGAGAAAGTGGTATGACGTACCACCCTCCTAACCTGACATGTCCGCCTGACCACTGTCCTCTCGGTCATTCCCAACATGGTACAGAAGCCAGAACTGCAAGGGATCTCATTCAGGCTCTGCAGATACACCAGGCTTGCAATCCCTGCTTATCACCTTTGGATATGACCTTGGACAATTACTGAGCTTTTCCTTGCCTTCGCTTTGTCATCTTTACGCTTGGCATAGTAAGTGGTATCTACCTTCTATGTTTACCATGAGAATTAAATAAGTGAATGTTAGAATGACATTAGAACAATAGCAGGCACAGAGTTAGAGTCAGTAAACTACTGTTGCTATTACAATTTTTCTGATGGTAGCTACATCTCCTGACATTTATCTCAAAGGGAAAAGTCTGGAGGAAAAACATAATCAGCCAACTCAAAGTCATTGAATTAAATGAATACAATTTCAGGACAGGAAGAGACTTGGATACTATCTGATCCAAACTCCTCATTTTCTGAAACAAGGAGAAAATGATTTGTTTTGTACGGAATGCCCTCGGTGAGTTAGCAACAGGACCTGGCTAGAATAAAAAATGGAACTCCGTGCTCGATCAATGCACTTTCCAGAGCAATGTGGCCTCTCTCTGTAGACTCTTCTTTCAGAATCCACGTGGTGAATTTATTTGACAACTGTTAAAGAAAGTGAAGAAAATAGACCAGGCTAGCAGCATGTACATTCTAAAGGGATATTTTTGCTTCTTTTTCTCTCCAGTAACTCATTGTTTTTACTTCTAGTTTTCTACCTATGATGGAAAACAGGAAGAATTACTTATTATCAACTGTTCCACATTGTAAAGAGGCACTAACTTCTCTGTAAAAATCTCATAAATCTCAGCCTAGATAAAGAAAGATCATCTCAGTTATTTATCATCAGAACTGTCACCCTCCTCGGCATACCAACTTGGGAGAAGTCTATAAATGTCACAGTACAGGACTCTGTCATCACCCATTGGGTTCAACAGGTCTTTGAACTCTTCAGATTAAGAAAGGCTTCAAAAAAAAAAATCTCTCAAGGGACATCTGGGTGGCCCAGTTAGTAAATCTTCTGAATCTTGATTTCAGCTCAGGTCATGATCTCAGGGTCCTGAGATGGAACTGACCTCCATACTGGACTCCATGCTCAGAGTGTCGTGCACCTGGGATTCTCTCTCTCCTTTCCCCGCTGCTTTTCCTCCTGCTCTCTCTCTCTTTCTCAAATGAATAAATAATAATTTTTAAAAAATCTCTCAAGCATCAGAACACACACAAAGGCAATTAATCAAGAAAATAGTTGGAATTGGATGGTCTGGTTCTCATTGTAACTGCTTACAAAGAGTGTTCTAAACAGAACTGACTAATAACTATGCAATGAGAATTAAGAGATGCATCAGAATTGCCCTTTAAAATTCAAAGTTTTCCTTTTGCTTCCAAGGGAGTAGGAGTTTACTCCCTGGGTACCTAGAAGCTGAGGACAGGAGGAAATGAACGAGTATGTTCACAGCTGGCCTTCCTGAGTAGGAGGATTCCTGAGTTAAGCGGGGCTCAAATGACAATGTATCTCTTAGCCCAGACACCCAAAGCCCAAACGTTAAAGGCCATCACTTCCAGGGCACAGTACTTCTTTGCCTCCCAGGGTTATTTGACACCCACATATACACTGTCCTGTTGGTCTGTTCCTCGCTCCTCAGCCCAATGTGGCTCATTCCTTTTGGTTTGGTTGGTTTGGTTCATTCCCAGTTGTTTCCTGACATTGAGTCCTGGGGTACTCCCTCCAAGACAACTTCACTGACTCTCACTGGAGAGGATTGGGGATTCTCCCACATGGGACCCCCTTCAAACCACTATGATGGTCATTGTCACATTACATCTTCATTATCTTGTTTTCTATGCCTCTGGGCAGTGAACTCCGAGAGCACGGAGGCTGAGTCTTCCATTTTCATCTCCCTGGCACAGAACACATATCCTGGGTCAAATAGGGAAAAATGGATCTTCAACTGATGTTTTGGGAAGCTTTTAACCAATTGAACTCCAGCCTGGAGTAGCAGTTCCTGATATCTCCTACCATCAGGGCACGTGCTACTTTCATACCAACAATTTATTAACCATTCAAGAGAGAGGATCAGAATTTGAGTGAGAGCACATCAAAGTCTAAGGATCACACTCAATCCACTGTGATACACGATAGATTATTAGAAGATTCTAACTAGTAACAAGTGGCCTGTAAAGTCCCTTATTTCAGATTATAATTTATAGTTTTTGTGCCAATCTGAAGTTGACAAATCAACACCCATGGGCCAGGAGGAAGAAACTTCTATGAAAACGATGTGTCCTCAAAACACATGAAGACAGACACATAACCTTGGCTTAGGTATATTATAATAGCTTCATCTGACACCAATATCAGATGCTTCCCAACATTACCCATTTGGACAGAGAAAGCTAGAGGGGTGAGAGGAGAAGAAACGCAAGTTAAGTGTTACAGTAATGCAAGACCATCTGCCTAAAGCAAATATATAGAGACCGTCTTCAAGGGAGGCTAAGGACCAAAGAGGGAAAAGATAGAATAGATTAAAGAACTACTCATTACTTCCATTAAATCCCTGTAGATTTATTTGGGTGCCATGTCTACCTTGTTTTCCTGCTGAATTAGAAAAAAGACATTCTTTACTCATATTATGAGCTCAGATTATAGTCCTGGTTCACAGAGCTACAATAGAAGCTGAGTAAAATCATTTGAGGAATTAACATCAAGAGAAATTTTATGAGATGAAGTCTAAGCTAAAAAAAAGTATTATTTCTCTGTGCCATGTTATTCAAGTGAAAATTTTTTACACGTGCCACTGAGTGTACCAAATGAACACACACACACATGGAGGGATCCATCCTGCACAGCGTCCTCTCCTGGCTGCCAGGTGTGCATAAAGAGCCCCAACTAGGAGACATTGACCCTCCCCAAGAAAAAGCCAGATACCAGTGCAAGAGTTTAGAAACAACACTGGCAAAGAGAGAGGATACCTTTTGAAACAAAATGCTATGTGCTGTGGTAGATTTAAAACATGGACTTTTTCATGGAGGTCCATATTGATGGCATCTCCCATAATAACTTGGTCTTGTTACCTGAATACTTAAATCTCACTTCTATTGTGGTGCATGTGCTCATTACGCTCCATGAGGCTGTGGAATGTAAACTAGCCCCACACTTTGCAGCAGGATGTGGAAAGGGGGGGTAAATTTGGAGGCTCCATTCTGGCCCCCACACTGCATGTGGGTATAAGCAAGTCTCTGCCTGGAATACTATGCAGTGATGGTGGGAAGTGTAAGGTACCCTGGTCCAGACATCCACATGAGAAAGACATCTGCAGGGAGCTCCCGGGGTGTTTGAAACCAAGGTTTTCATGAGAAATGGACTTTGACAAGGGGTGAAGTGTCGGGGGAAGCATGATCCACCCCCCCCCCGCCATGCTGCAAGCTGCCAAAACACTATCGTGGAGGTACCCATGAATGTACCCTGTGGGCCGGGGCAATATGTCCTTTGTGTCCCTGGGATGTGCACCTGGGCAAGCGCTCATCCAAGGCGTGGAGAGCCATGCCAATCCTTATGAAGCTTAATAATTGTAGGATTGTGGGGGCACAACATGCTTACTTTAAAACTTAGTAAAACCTTTACTAACATAAATAGCTTAGACATTGCAACCTCCTGTTTGTGTGACCATTCACTCACTTCCCTATGCTGGGGGGGAAGTAAAGCGTTCTAATAAGATAAGGATTTGCAGGAACCATCTGTTGCTCAGGACATGCCTGCCTGTGATCGATCAGTCTATAGATTAGGATATAATTGGCACATCCTGCTTTATTGTATGGACCCTTCAAAGAAATAGGCACATCCCGTTTCATTGTGTGAGACCCTCAAGGGCACAAGGCATGTCCTGTTTTTGCGAGGATTCTCAAAAACACTATTGTCACTATTGTCACTCAAGATTGATGATCCATCACTTAAAGAAACTCTTTGATCATATGGTTTCATCTGAAAAAATATGTAACTCTCTGCTATAAATAAAGAGCCCTGAGAACAGTGTTTTCAGGAGATCCCTACACCATCTTTGAAGTTTGGTCTCCTCACCACGAAATCGCTGACTCCTTCCTCCACCCTTGGACCTTAACTGTTGCTGGGGCTGGCCCCCAGCAGTGAAGAATGATTAAAAGTATCCAATAGAACAACCAAGGTGCAGACGTACCAGTAAGGTTACAATGTTGTTCCTTCATTAAAGTCTGTGAGCAACATAAGTCTACAAGTCTCTATCTTCAGGCTTTATGAGATTCACAGCAGGGAAGCCAACTCATTCACGGTGACAATGGTCATTTTCAGAGCTATTCAGGCCTTGCTTTCATTGGTTTCCAGGTGATGTGATAAGGACACCCTTTTCTGCAATGATACCTCCGTGGACACTGGTCCAACCCAAGTGACCAAAGATGTAATATCAGAGCAGTGATCAGCTTTCCATGAATGTGAGTTACTAGCTCATGGAAAATGGATGGGAATGCTTTTGACTTATACACCTATTTCTCATCTTTTGTGTAAAAAAAAGTACACAACTTCACATAAAAGTCATCTAGTTGAGCATTTTTAAGATATAACAGGAGGCAAAGTTCTACATATAACAAAACTTGGGAGGATAGAGCCCATCAATAAAAGCCAATATTTTTATTCTGAAATTACTGGCTAGAAAACAGAAAGTTAACATGATAGAGAACAAATGAGAGATGATAGAATATAATACTTGGATTTTTAATTTATGCATAATTATTTTTATATGCTGTTAGGTAGATATTTTTTCATTGGAGCATGGAATTGGTCCAGTGTTTTTACTGAATAATGGATATATTATGAGACCCTCATAATGTGTATATTAGAGAATTTGCTCTTTTTATCCTATAAGGACTAAAAAACATCATTGAAACTTTTTATTAGAGGAAAGACATAATTAGATTTACTCTTCAAAACCCTTCAAGGAATGATACAATGTTTTCCAAAGATACACAGAACAGTTTTGAGTCTATAAGACATCAGAAATTCTAAGAGACCAGCAACAAATTCAAACAGGATATATTCAACAAATTCTGCACCCAACAGGGTACTTATAGTCTGTTTTGTTTTTGGTTTTGTTTTTTGTGAGTGATTTTTTTTATTGTTACTTAAATTTTTTTTCCAGTGTTCCAAGATTCATTCCTCATTCCCCACACCCAGTGCTCCACGCTTTAGGTGTCCCCAGTACCCACCACCAGGCTCTCCCATCCCTCCATCCCCCTCCCTCCAAGTCCCTCAGTTTGTTTCTGCGTTCAAAGTCTCTGTTGTTTCGTTTCCCTCCCTAGATTACCCTAGTTCCCCTTTACTTTCCTTCTCCCACTGTCCTCCAGGTTACCCCTCATGCACCGCAAGTAAGTGAAACCATGCGATACTTGGCTTTCTCTTCTTGGCTTATTTCACTCAGCATAATCTCTTCCAGTCTGGTCCATGTTGCTACAAAAATTGGATATTCATCCTTTCTGACATAGTATAGTATAGGAGGCATAGTATTCCATTGTATATATGTACCACATCTTCTTTATCCATTCATCTGTTGATGGGCATCTTGGCTCTTTCCACAGTTTGGCGATTGTGGCCATTGCTGCGATGAACATTGGGGTACATATGGCCCTTCTTTTCACTACATCTGTATCTTTGGGGTAAATGCCCAGTAGTGCAATTGCAGGGTCATAGGGTAGCTCTATTTTCAACTTTTTAAGGAACCTCCACACTGTTTTCCAAAGCAGCTGCACCAGTTTACATTCCCACCAACAGTGTAAGAGGGTTCCCCTTTCTCCACAGCCTCTCCAACACTTGTTGTTTCCTGTCTTGTTAATTTTGGCCATTCTGACTGGTGTAAGGTGGTATCTCAGTGTGGTTTTGATTTGAATTTCCCTGATAGCTAGTGACGCTGAACATTTTTTCATGAATATAATACAGAACACTCATGAAAGAAATTATTGTTGGTTTTGAATGCCTTTCAGGATGGCAAGCTTTCCATAAAGTTTATGGGACAACTGCAATGACCATACTGTATTGTAGGTCACTATCAGAACCTTATGATCAGGTGATCAATGTAGATCATTTGCCAAAATGAAGAATTTCAATAATGGTCATTTACTAAAAGGATAGGAGTTGAGTGGATGAACTGAGTTAGCACTTTCATGGACCGAACTCAGGGCAACTTTATTAATCCTCTGATGCATACTCTCCTCATTCAGTTAATTGCAAAGTGGTGTTCTGGTTATCCATGGCTGTGTAACAAACCATTCTTAAACTTACTGAATTAAAGCCATGTATTAGTATTACTCAGGGTTCTGGCACCTAATAGTTCATCTGGCCATCTCCTTCTTGAGGTCTCCATCAGTTCAGGAGGGTCGGGACTGAGTCATGGAGACACACAATGCCCTTTTCACTCATATGCCTGACGTCGGACCTGGACCTGGGATATCTAGAAAATCTGGGGTAGACCAGGCCCCTCTCTCAAAATGGCAAAGCACCTTGGGACCCTTGCAGCATGGTAGTCTCAAAGTAAACAGACTTCTTACTTAAGACCTGCATTTCCCTAAGGTGAGTGGTCTGAGAATTCATGGCCAAAGTTCCATAGTGTCATTTAGGCTTCTTATAACCAAGTTTCAGAAAAAAAATCACACAGCACAGGGTGCCTGGGTGGCTCAGTTCGTTAAGCATCTGGACTTCTGATTTTGGCTCAGGTCATGATCTCAGGGTCCTGGGATTGAGTCCCATGTTGGACTCTTCCTGAGGTTTATCTCCCTCTTCCTCTGACCCTCCCTCCACTCATGTGCTATCTCTCTCAAATAAATAAATAGATCTTAAGAAAAAATAACACAGCATCACTAAGACTACATTCTTCTCTTCATGTGGGCTAGCCTGATTCATTGGTGGGGGGCGGGAGAGCACAGAGACCTAAAACTGTGCATACCAGAAAGTGGGGTTCATGCAACCATCTGGGAAACTAGTTACTAGGAGGTTACATTCACTTATTGGGGTCATAATGGAGTGAAGAGTATGTGACAATAAGGGAGTTCAGGGTTTTCAGCCCAATTCCTTTGAATAAAATAGCTGTATGTTACACAGCAGATCAGGTAGAGACACTACACAGAAAGCCAGCTTAATAAAAGACAGAATTCACATATTATTACTTTTGTTGACATTTGGGGAGGAAGCAGGGCAGAAAGTAAGTTGGGCACTGAGCATTGTTATTTCTTGCTCCCAGAAAAAGACTCAATAACTGAACTATCACTTGGAGTCAGCAGGTTAAATTTACTAGATAGAACTTTCAGGAACTGTAATTTATTGTCAGAAAATGAGGGACCAGCAAGTACTTAGACCCTATCAGACCCCTGGATAGTCCTGGAAATCAGGGAAACTACTGATGATTTATTTGGAAACAGAAATGTCACTTTGCCTCTATCACAGATAAGGAAGGTGTCTATTGGAGATACTGTAAAACTTGTTGCCTGGTATAAATTATCTGCAATGAACAGATCTGTTTCTCCCTCTTTGACCTTGTTCTTTGGTATAACAGGACACTGGAACTGCTCCAGAAACCTCCAAAGCCCTTTGGCCTTGTGTTAAACCCCAAGGGTATCTAAAGTCTTATGATTATGAAACTGAATGCCAAGAGAAAAAGAGTAATGCCAGCAGGGTCTAAAAGCACCTCCTTGCTAATTCGGCTGCCCCATAAACCAGTTCGTGTTCAGCAGAACTGAAGCCACGCTTTCAGGGAAGGTGGAAGCGGCTAACACAAGGCACCCCCAGGGGAGAGAGTAAACCAGGAAGGAAAACGCCCCTTGAGAAGTAATCACGGGACGGAGAACCTCCGTGGGTGGCGGGAACAGCATGAAACCCTGGGAAAGAGCCAGGAGCCCCGAGGTCCCCAGAGGGCCAGGGGTTAGAGGTTCAGTGTGGGCCCCCGACCCCCTTCCAGCGCGGGGCTGTGGAGGGGACCCGGGCGCCCCTGCTCCCCTGAGACCCAGGGATGCCTGAGAAGCAGGGGACCAGGGGAGGGTTAGGAACCCGCACAGGAGGCAAACCCCCCTCCCCGGGCGACCTCCCGATGCCCTGATTCCAGGGACAGGACTACAGGCGGACTTGGAAACACAGACGAGGAAATGGAATCACGAGAGACCCACACGCCATGCACTCCGGGTGGTCGTCATTCTGCTGGTTCTGGACGTCCAAGGAGAGTCGTGTTCTCACGGGGCGTGTTTCTAACTGCCTCTCGCCATCCTGGGGGAGTTTAACAAAGAGAAACGGATCATGAGGGCAGGTCTTGTCTCTGCACCTGCGGGGCACTGAGAGCGCCCAGAGGCCCGCCCTGGGGCGCAGTGCTCTTTCCCTGAAAGCTCTCTTGGCGTGGACCAGGGGGCGCTGTGTGTCACCCCCCAGGGAGTATATGCAGAGTCCCCACGCAGGGCTGTCACCTTTCTTTCTCAATCAGGCCCAGAGCCTGGGAGGACCCGGACATCCGGGCACAACCCGACCTCTGGGGAGACCTTAGACCCAGGAAACAACCTGAGGGTGACTCCGAGCTCCCTCTGCCAAGGCAGGAGGGGTCCCCGCCCCTGGGAGGCCCGCGGGGAACACAGGCACCATGACCTCTGCCTGTTCGGAATCAGGGTCCTTTCCCCCATGAGGTCCAGATTCCCAGGATTCCAGAAGAACGCAGTGTGGGCTAGGACCCCGCGCCGCCCCAGGGGCCTCCCGACCTGGTTTCAGAAACTCCATGACTTACAGCCTGGGGTGAACTTCATCCCCTTGGGTTTCATCCTCCTCAACACAGAGCCTGGGGTGCAGACTAGCAGATCTGACTTTCGGGGGCACGTGGCTGAGCCCATGATTGATCACAGAGGATCGCAGGATACTGTCTATTCCGTCCGTGCATCGCTCACTTACTCCACGTGTCTGTAAGCCTGATGCACACCAGGACCCCGGGAGCACAGAGAGGAGGCCAGGCAGCGCCGCTCCCAGGCAGCCCCCACCGCGTGCAGACCCAGAAGCATGGCTGCCTTGGACGATGTTAATGTCGTAAAGGTAGTTAAGGTCAAATGTTTATTGGAAAAAAGGACACTTGGCAATGGAGCATCATTCTGTCCCCCACACCCACGGCGCCGTCACAACGGGAGGAGTGCGAGCAGGTGCCTCCGCCCTCGGCTCCGGGAGCTCAAGTCCGCGGCTCACCCGCTGAGTGGCCGGATTCCAGTCCCTCACCGTCTCTGCCCACTCCCGATGGGCTCTCCAGCCCTGACCCAGCTCAGAAATCAAGCCATCTCCATGATCCCCCGGACTGAGACTGTACTAAAAGAATGACAGACACTCTAAGTGACGCGCAGCTTGTCCCCAGCCACTGCCACGAGCACGTTGCCTTCCATCGCTGCCCGACCGTGTGAGGTGCACAGAGGAGAGCAATTGAGGTGCTGCGAGTTCAGCTCATCTCGGAGTTTCTCCGCAGCTAAATGGTGTCCACGAATTCCTTGCAGTTGGAAATGTCTCGTTTGTGGAAAGGAAGGATGCCGGCCGCTCCGGGGCTTTACTCAGGGAAGGGTGTTACACAGGGGCGCACTGTGTGGCGGTGGGCTTCAGTC